>WBMW01000421.1:490355-601257 GCA_013396635.1 Penelope pileata | reverse complement strand
AAAAAAACAAGCAAACAAAAACAGAATGACAGCAACTACCAAAAGACTGAGAGGACTCCAAACAGTCACAAGAACTGCCACAAGAAACTGCGTATTTCAATGGTCCTAAAATATGGATTGTTAGCAAAAGTGAATCTACAAAATACTAGTGCAAGAGGATCACTCAAATAAGAAGGAATTATTCAGAATTCAAAAAGAAATAAACAGAAGTTTAATTAGTATTTTTTCCTCCACCATAGTTCACTTGAAAATGTTTCTTATTCGTTGAGTATTTCAAGTACCTTGTGGAACATATGAAAGATGCACAACACCAAAGAAGAGAGCTTTTCTTACAACAAAGTCAAATGTGAGAGAGAAGCAAAAATATTGCTGTGTACAATAATTCTTAAGATGAAAAATGGGATAGATGCATGAGGATGCAGCACTACTTTGGAGAAAATCAGAATCTTCTGAGGGCTGGAGAGTCTCTGCTGTGAAGACAGGCTGACAGAACCAGGCTCGTTCAGCCTGGAGAAGAGAAAGCTCTGGGAAGACTTCATTGCAGCCTTATTGTGCCTAAAGGGGGCCTACAGGGAAGCTAGGAAGGGACTGTTTATCTGGAAGTGTAGTGACAGGACAAGGAGTGAGAGCTTTAGTTTCGACATGAGGAAGAAATCCTTTACTCAGGGTGGTGAAGTGCTAAAACAGGTTGCCCAAAAGACATTGTGGATGCCCCATCCCTGGAGGCATTCAAGGCCAGGTTGAATGGGGCCCTGGGCAATGTGATCCAGTGGGTGGCAACCCTGCCCACAGCAGGGAGGTTGGAATTAGATGATCTTTAAGGTCCCTTCCAACCCAAACCATTCTGTGAATCTATGATTCTGAGAAAGCTGAGAAGCTGAAAGAGCTTCAGCACATTGTCTCACACTGAGAGCATACACTCTCAATATTTTTCCCCAAATTGTGGGTGATACAGGTCAGATATTAACTCAGACTGCTGGTTAACTGCTTTGTTTATGCAGGTCATAATAATATACCACAGCCCAGTCAATTCTAGAATTGCTCTATGCTGTATTTCTTTCCACAACTGAATGGCCAATAGCTCAACAAAAAATGGATTTTCCAGAGCACAGGCTATGCAAGGCAAACAATGAATACTGTTAACTGCTACACAGCTGGAAAACTCCTTTTGAAATAGTTCTTGGTACACCTGGTGAGTACGTTATGGTCTCTGAAAGCCTGAAGGAGAAAGTTTGTGGAATTTCTCACCAAGGCAAACAAACATGAAGTTTAGCCAAAAAGAACAAACTAGCCCTTAGATCAGCAAACCATTCTGAATTGGTCCACACAAGATATGGAGGCAGGCTAGATCCAAAACAATTTACTTTCCTTCAGGGGACTAGAAGGCAGCTAGGGAAATAACTATGATTTGCAGAGAAAATAGTCCCATCTTTCTCAATTCATAATAGAATTTAAACTAACAATTTGATCCTAAAGGTTTGGTTTAATAAATAGTTGTGAGATAATGTTCTATAGAAGGATGTTTATCAAAAGGTTTGCAAATACCGAACTGAAAAGAGAGTTTGTGTAGTGCTTTCCATGGCAATATGCACCATCTATCTCTTTATAAACTATGATATTCTAACTGCATTTTTTTCCTCCTTTCTAAAGTCTATTTTACTTCACTTTAGTTCCTTTCTTTCAACAGGGCAATAAGAAGATAATAGAACATAGAGTGCTTAACATCATTTTATCTTTTACTTCGTCTTTTCTAATTTGTCTTACTCATGACTTTTAATTTTCTTCAGTTTAAAAAAATGAAAAAACCCTCCCAAGAGTGTAAAAGACAATATTTGACTCCAATTTCCATGCACTACTGTATACACAAGCAGAAGTAAGTCCAACTAAACCAGTGAACCTACACATCTATTAGACTGATCTGTTTGAAAGATCAATCATGTCTGTTCCATCTCATTCTTGTCCTAGCTGCCTATTTTAAGTGGCTGAAATTAGCAAGTCCCTCTATTAGCCCACGGTTTAATAGTATATAACACCCAGTCCTGACAATGAAGGTTTACAATCATAATTTACACACACAAGATTAATATCCATGTTTTAAAACCATAAAACATTTCTTTCTTACAAATTTGATTCAAAAGGTAAGCTGGAGTGGAGAGTAGAGGGGAGCGGGTAGAAAAACGTTGCCTTCACTTTCAGAAAGCAAAAAAAATCTATGTTGATTATTTTGAAGTTAAACTTCTCCATGACTATTCATAAGTTCAAAGTAACCAATCAGATATAATCAAACATCTAATGTTCCACCTTTGCATAACAGCCATGTATAAAAATGTTATAGCAGTGACCTAACTTGTGAAAGCTAAAACTTAAAAATACAGAATACATAAAGAAACTGATATTGCTAAACTTAAATTCCTATAGATTTTATTTCAAGACTAATAGCCATTCCTTAAATTATACATAGCTATATACAAATGAATTTATTCTGAATTTCATGTTATATGCACTTCAGTGAATCAACTCTGAAAGTGAAAATCCAAAATTCTAAGTGAAAGAGAAGTCTATAACTCATTACGCTTGCACAGTTTGTTTTACCCTTGAGTGGGACATTATTTGCACAATTTTTATCATTTAGTGTAATTTTTTTGGTCTTATTTTTTGCATTTTCCTATTTGAAGAAAAAAATATGTTCTCCCTTTATTTATTTATTTTTTTAGAAACCTGACATAACATAAAAGAAAAAAGATATTGACAGGTGGTGTAAGAAGAGTTTACTACACATAGACAGGCAATATGGATTACCAAACTAAGTCTCAATTTATAAAGTATGCTAAAATGATGAAGGAAAAAACAAAAAAAGAAAAACATCCAATGTTTGAGACTGCCAAAACATGTCATTCAATTACAAATTATATTTACAAGATACCACTTATACTAGGCATGTGTGGGTGTAGCTCTGACTACTACAACAATGTGACTGAGTAGAAAGAGAACAAAGAGGCAGGAAAACAAACAAACAACAACAAAAAGACCTACTTTATGTAGTTTATGTAATCCAGCATGTGGGACAGTTGCTGGAGCCCAGTGGTGTATGCCGTGATGATGAGCACATGTGGAAGGAAGCATGACTGTAGGTCTCACAGGCATGTACTAGCAAAAGAAGCACAGGCAGATCCTTCAAAGCCCAGGCGCAGTTCCTGTGATGCGCTGACATCTCCCTGTTCTGATGTCTGATCTGATTTGCTTGTTTTTGTTCTAGCAAGGCTGCTTTGGAGCAGAGAGATTCCTGGTGTGTGAGTGCCACAGAACTGTACTACTTTTAGTTTGTTTGGAGACAAGTGAACATTGGCCTTACTTGTCTTGGGTCAGCAACAGCTTAAGAGCTCTACTTTTGCATTAAAATCGGAGTAACATGCTACATGGCTCTGGTATCACAGCTTCACACAGCTTTACTCAAAAGATCACGTTCAGAGCCAGTATTTGATATAGTTAGGATCATAACATCATAACAGATAATTTTGTTCTAGAGAATGCACTGCTTCTGTCACTGCATTGAGGTAAGTAGCTTATCCCCCCATCTACTACTTAGAACTCACCGATAAATTTCTTTAATTAAAATTGCATGTGGCTCTCCTCATCTAGGTTTGTATTACCTGCAAAGAATTTATCCCAGAGAAAGATACCAGAAAATTTGCTTTATCTTTCTTGTGGTTCTCCATCAACAAAAGGAAAGGTTTTGAACCATAGTCCTGAAATGCGAGTTTTTCCTCATTTCCTCATGGTTTTTGTTTGTTACTTATCTCTCCAATTATCTTATTTATTTTAGTTCTTTTATGTTTTGTATGATAAATAGTTTTTGTACCGAAATGATTTTTCCTTCAGTGATTTGTTTCCACATACAAAGAGAGTGATTTGTAGTTCAGTACCTGAATTAATTATAGAGATCAAGAGATTCTTTTCTATAGAAGTCAGTGATCATCAGGGATTCAAGGACAGGTGAAAGTCATGATATTAGAGTGGATTACATCGGATTAGGTTCAGTTCTGAACTTCTAAAATGTACAGGGATATTTGGATCTCAGGTTTTATTCTAAACATTTGTAATCTAAAGGCTACAAGTTTTAACTAACATTCACTGTCTCCCAAATGCTGACGGAAAAATGAGTGTGTACCCGTCACTTTCCATGCACACATGCATGTGCACAAACACACACACACTAACCCCAACCATTTAACCTCATTTACATGTCTCTTACATGTTCAAATGCTCATCTTGTTTGTTTTCCCTCCACTTTCACAGAGTCATGGGATGGCTGAGGTTATCAGGGACCACTGGAAGTCACCTTGCCCAGCCCCCTCTGCTCCAGCAGGACCACCTCTCTCTGGACAGCCTGTGCCAGTGCTCCATCACCCGCACAGCACAGAAGTGCTGCTGCCTGGTGTTCAGACAGAACACCCAGTGTTTCAGCCTGTGGTCACTGTCTCTGGTCCTGGCACTGGACACCACTGAAAAGATTGCATCCTCTTTGAACCACACCTTCAGGGAATTACAGACACAGACAAGATTCCCCTGAACTTCCTCTTCTCCAGGCTGAACAGTTTCAAATCTCTTAGCTTTTCCTCTTAGGAGAGGTGCTCCAGTCCCTTCATTATCTTTGTTGTCCTTCTTTGGACCCTCTCCAGTATGTCCATGAAGGAGCTCAATACGTTTATTGCATGGAGGGAAAAAAAGAGACTCTACGGACACTGATACACAACCTCTTCACATCATCTTCACATCTCACTTTCTCAGCTTCCACACATGCTGATCATTCATCTCAAACACTATACTCCTCTCACCTACATCACCTCCTTGGAGAGCAGTTCAGACATTATTCACTTCCATTTAGCAATATGCTATTCTGTGGAGAAAGATCCCTTCTCATTTAAACCAGTCCATGTACTAAAGAGGCTGCAGAACACTGTATAACTGTTGCAAAGTTTGCACAGTGGAAAAACTGTTTAATGCAACACAATTTCCTGAAGTATTAAAGCAATTAAAAGGTATAGAAGGAAAGAATATAAACGGACAGAGGAGAAACAAAGCTCTCCCTTATCTACTTCCTGCAGGCATGAGGAATGGAAAAAGGTGGTCTTTCTCTTTTTAGTTCTGAATTTGGGAGATGTAGTTCTAAACGAGCTGCTCTTGCTCTCTCCCACTTTATGTAATAGATGGGGAAGTTTTCATGGACTTACTGATGATGTCCCAAATCCACTTAGTCTCCGTGTGCTCCAGCTGAATATATTTCCAAACAGCTGAGATCTCTTAAAAATCAATTTGGATCTCTCTAAGCTCTAGCAGTGTTTGATGTTCTTATTTGCTCGCCAAAGCCAGCTGGGAAACAAGAAGGACAGCAGGTAGGACGACAGCCTTTCTTCCATCTAGGCAGGGAAGAAGTTTCTAGTTAAAATGATTTCATTAGCGGATCTCTGTTTCCTCTGGCACTTAAGCAGAATTAAATGCCACCATTTAAAAAGAAAAGGGCATGGTTCATGAAACACATGATGCATTTAGAAATCACAGATATTCTCAATTTCTGTTCTCTCAAAAACTATTTTTACATCCTTGGTACCTACACCAAATTTGACGGCAGATAAACACTGCCAACAGCGTGGCAGCATCAGAAGCATCACTCACAGCCATTTCATGAGTTGCCAACACTAGTGAAATGACAGAGGAGGCAACGATAGAAATGCTACCTATCAAGCTTAAAGCTAAAGTACTCAAATGTTGAATGAAGTTATGAAAAAAATATACAGCATTATGGACTTCTATTTGCAAAATGGGATCCTAAATATTAAGCAAGAACCAGTTCTTAAGAATCCAATGAGTAGTAGTAAAATGGCAAGACCTCAATCTTTCTAATTCCCTTCCTATGCATTTCTGCAGGGCTGAACGAACTTCCACCTTGCCATGAGTTAAAACTACACTAGTATAAATTTTGTAGCACTGCGAAATGTATTAGTGATAAATCAGACAAGTCTGATTTACTAGTTTATAGTGTAGAGGAGCATATACCTTGAGAAAAGTATCCCCCAAAATGTAATAGCAAATCTGACTCCATATAAATATAAAGTGATTAAAAGAGATTTTCTCTTAGTCCAGATATTACTAATCCTAAATCTGTAGCAGACTTGTTTTATGAATCACCTCACTAATACACCACAGAGAACCCACAGAGAACCAAATTACAGAGCTGTCAAACTCTTCTGATGATTAGTACCCTTACAGAGCTCTAAACTGTTAGATTACATCCCCAGAGGTCTTGCTACATGAAATTTCAGTATAAAGAGCTGGTTTCTTCAAAATGATTTGCTGGATTCTTTAGGTTTATATTATCGTATCAGCTTTAAGTCATTGTATACTGCTTGAGACCTTGTTTCTGAGGAAGGAAATTTACTCTGTTCATACAGTGTCCTTGAAATATTAAACAAGGTGGGTTATTGCGATCACACTAGCATTTATATAAACCAGTCAGCAGAATAGTTTCATGTACACCTGCTTATGTTTCAAATCTGACAATAAAATCAAAATATAAAAAAGATCTTATTCCACATCTTCTGAGTTTTGACAGTGTTGAACAAAACCGAGAGCTTAGGGCAGAGTTTGGAAAGACAATACACACACTGCATTCCCCTTTATGCATTACAAAGTATTGAGTGCAAAGAACCTCCTGCCATGACTGTAACATAGCACTGCTGATAAGTTTCCTTGCTGAGCAAAGAGATCTCTATCAGGCTTGATGAAAAACAGTCATTATTCTGAATTTGTCATCATCTTCATTTTAAACATCCTGGTTTTCACTGCCTTGGCCTGTTTCTAGAAAGCCTCCTGCTGCTGCTCATATCCTGCACTGTGAGCTTCCCTTTTCTCCTCCACAGAGCCTGCTTGGCTCTCCTGCAGCTCTCCATTTCCAGGTCGGTACCCCCACCACTATAAAAACCTCAAGAGGCTGTTGAACCACTTAGCTTCCCCTTTTGCAGGGCAAAATCCTGAAGTCAGTACATATAAAGCAAAACGAGCACTGTCTCTTTTCTATCCTAAGCCACAGGTATTACCTGTGATATGCATTGACCTAATTCAAGGAGATCATTCCAGGACATAACATTGTATTGATTTTCTTTGTATTTCCAAGAGGAACACTATGATAAACAAGGTACTGGCTCTTCTCCCATGCTTTCCATGAGTGCATTCTCCCTGTAATACACGCAGGTTTTATACATGCCTTAAACGAGCCTCTCAGCGTGGCTAAGCAGGATGCCTCCAGCACGCAGGGCACCACCAGGTACCAGGATACCAGCAGAGGAAGGAGAGCTCACAAGGATGCTCACAGGGGGCTGCAGACACACAAGCTGAGGCTCAGAGCTCCCACCCTGCCAACACAGGCTGGGTCCTGCCTGGGCTCCCCATGCCCTCAGTGAGCATGGGAGCTCTGCATCCACCTCCAGGCAGGCTTGTACGTCTGCAGCCAGGCTCTAAGGGGCGATCTTCATGTAATTTACCCATTTCTTCAAACAACTCCCTAAGAATAGACTTTGGTTACTATGAAAACGTCAACTAAAAATATGAAAATGCAAAAAATCTTATTTTGACAACTATTTTCTTGATTAGCTGCTTTTCTTGCTTGTTTGCTGTTAAGTTAGCTGTTTTTGTTGTGTTTGTGACTATTTATTTACTTAGCTTTGAGAGCAATGGACTAATGATTCATTTTTAAAAAAGTAATTGCAATGTCATTATTGTAAATCAGAATTTAAAATTGTGGTAAATTTTAGTACACATCATCTGGTCCAGATTCAGATTTCATGTATATGGCTATCAACATGCAACAGATCTGATTCCTTGCATTAGTCTGGAGTTGCACTAACAACAGAACTGAGTCTCACTCTCCACAGCTGAAATGGCACATTATGCCTGCTCCCAGCAGCATTTACAGAAAAGGATAAAACAGTTTCCAACTGAATCAAATTAGCTATGTTATGCAATAGTTAACTAGAATCACTTTTTATTTCAACTTCTCATGCAGTGTTTTTATTGTTGAAATCTCAGATACATTTTCATTGGCAGGAAACACCAAGGCATTTTAAAAGCTTTGCACGTAATTGCCATTCTATACCGTTCTGCGTGCTTTGCATGAGCAGTGTAATTTTTTTCCCCTGATCTATACTGAACTCCATAAAATGAAATAAATTGTAAAACATGATTTCCCGTATGAATTATCATATTTCCTGTGATTAAATTTTGGGTAGTTATAACGTTATCTGTTTCTTTTGACAAGTACAATTATTGTTGGCATGCGCACCCAAATTGTATTTCGCTTTCCGAAGAAGCAGCTCATTACGATCAGTGAAGTCTCTAGCAAAAGGAAGGCATAGAAGTACTTTATAAATATTGACTTACTCTTAGTACCTGTCAGCAAAAATGCAAATGGCCACAAATCACTGCTGCAAAAGAACTCCAAAAAACAGGAAGAGATACTATACAGACTGGAAGAGTAAAGGGACTTCCAGACACCCATGTGTCTGAACCGGAAACACTCAAAATAAACAAGGTAAAAATGCTCCAGATGGACATTTTTGTCCATAGTTAAGGTCATACTTAAATGCATTCTGTACCCTTGTAGGATACAGTTTTTTATGTTAATGTTAGTTTTATGAGACTTCTTAAAAGCAACATGCAGTTCACAATTGTCCAGTTCTCTTCCTTACCCAGCCTATGGAATATTTAACTTAACACATCTGAACACAGTAATACACCTGTGTTGTCTTGTGTGCTCCACAATGTAATCCTGGTAAAACAATGAGGACTAACCCACGTCCATATTGTTCAATCTGCATTATCTGTGTCCATACTACATACTGTCTGGAGTGCACAATGGCACTAACTGTTCTGTAGTGTATTTCCCTTCAATAAATGCAAAGAGGCAGCATGCAGTGTGCTTTGTGCTCAAATCCCTTCTACCTTGGACAGCTAACATGTTTCAATCATGCGTCCACACCATACGAATGTCAGCCCTTTTAAATCATTCATGACCTAAAGATGCAGCCTGATTTCTGATCTGAAATTAACTTTTCCAGCAATGACGCTCGTAATAAGGAGTCAATGATTTCTTTTTCTACTCAGAATTTGAGTTTATTTCCCAGAATATTACACCTAAGTTCACTTGAAAAGCTAGTTGGTGGTCTACATAAAATATCCATTCACCAGTGAATTCCCTTCCTAAAGTGCAAATTAATATATTGAATGGTGTCATTGGATGCAATAAGAACAGCTTAGATAAATTTCCCATTCACAGCTCCAGGCATCCCAGAACATGCAGGAATGATACCTGGCTCCTCAGATGAAATCTTGGATCGACTGAAACCAGAAAAAGCCTTGCATTTCACTAGGATCAATTTTTCTTTCCCCATTGAGCCTCTGCTTGGCATATTCGGCACTTCTATAGCCTAGCTCTGAATTAATTTATGATTTCTTGTAGCATTTTCAGGTTTTAAGTTACTCCATTGTTTTCTTATTTTTGTAAAAACAAAAAACAAACAAAAAACAAACAAACAAAAAAAAAAAAAACCAAAAAACCAACCCAGCACTGATCCAGAATTAACCAGAATTCAGTAGTTTACAGACTTGTCAAGTAGAAAAGAAAGATTTCAAAATGCTTGTTGATTCCCCTGCATTATACCCCAGCTTCGTATTCATTGCTGACACCTAACAATTTAAGACTCTTCCCAGAAATGGCTTGTTGTTACAGGACAGAAAATAAAATGGATAAATTTTATCTTTGTTTTACTCACAGCAGTTTCAGGCTTTTACTGTGGCCAGTGTTGCAGAATTACAGCCATTAGCAACAGACCTCAGATTTTTATTGTGAAGTCATTCGTGCTTTATCTACAGATATAAGCCTTGCTATACAGATGGCAAAGATTGGCTTGCCTTTTCTCCTTTCTCATTTCACTAATTATTATAAAGAAAACAAACAAACAAACAAAAAAAAACAACAATACATACATTTCCACACATCAAAGACTGACTGAAGGACAAATGCCATATGAAACTAAAAATACCAGAACGTACATTTTATCAAAAGGATAGTAAAAGTGCAAAAAGAAGGTCGATAGTAATGACAAAGAACAATGTACTATAAGAATTACAGGGAAGATGCTTAGATGTTCAATTTGCCTCTTTGATGAATCATGTATGCTGCTCTGCATCTGGAAAAGAGGCGGAGAAGTTTCAGGAGACCTGTGAAAAATGCAAGGGTAGCGTTTGGGAGAAGAACTGCAGCTCTGGAATGTGGAAATACATCCAGGGACACCTACATAAAGTCTCAATCCTGCTCCTAAATAAATTAGAAGTATTTCTACTTTCAAAGGCCATAGGATTCATACTTCTGTTTGCTGACCAGACAACACGGAAGATGGCTACCCAAGAGGAACTTGTACACCAGATGTGAAAAAGGAACTGGTAAATTTCAAATTAGGGAATGCTCAGATAAAGCACTGTCATTCAACAAAAACACAAGCATGAGCACTATCACAAGCCACAAAGTTATTTCTTTTAGTACAAGTATCTTTGAAAGAATGTAAAATACTCCAAGGAAATGGGATCAAAATTCTACAGTGTAAAGGAAATCTTGTAAAGAAGAGTGCAAAGGGAATTGGAGATAACTGGAACTCAGCCAGGCTGAAGCTAAAAAGAAATAGGGCAGCAGAGACCAATTTTATCAAGTAAGATTGAATAATCAAGAGTAGAAGCAATGAAAATTTAAAAAAAAAATTGAACAGTCTGAAAATGGAAAGGAATTAGAGGCCCCCAGGTGAATCAGAATCAAGCTAAAGAATAAGAAAGTAAGAGACTGTTTTTGTGTTATAGGAGTGGGAGATATACACGCAGCAATCTTACTGCACTAAGATCTTGGATTCTAGTTTGCATACCTGCTTCTCTAAACGACAGTAAATTAACTGGATGTAGTTCTCCCACCTTCCAAGCAGCAATTCTCTCAAGAGTTTAGATTAAGTGTTCTTGAAAATGTTTTAAGATCTACAGTCTTAGAAACTGACTTTCCTCTGTACAGAATACATTTCCATTTCTTGATGTGCTTGTTTATCAACATTAAAACATTTTCCTTAAAGATCTCAGGTAGCCTCTCCACTTGCATCCAGCATGTGTTGGACCACACACCCCAGGAAGACTGTTTCATGTCTCAAACTCACCATTTAGTCCCTTTTATGTTTGAAAAAAACATGCTATAAGATCCTATGAAAAAATATTTGTTCATGCTTAACGAAGACAGCTTTTGCCTTATTTTTACGTTTCCCATTGCTTTGAAAATACAAAAGATAAAGCAGTAACTCTGTCACTATATATATTCCCATATGTACCTCTACTCCCTTAGGAATAAAATCTCCCAGGTTCCCTGTAGCACAAGACTGGATCAATGTGTCACATCATTGCACTTACTTTCTTAAAATTGATTATGCCTCTCACTTTGGCATTTAAATGAAGGATTTTATATTTTTCCTAGATTTTGATGTAGACTGTAACAGAAGCAAATCAGTACCTTCTAACAGCTCAACAGCAGTCCTTCACAGATCTCTCTTAATATTTTCTAGGTATTTCTTAAGCAAAATAAATAGATGAAAAGATGTCCAATATTTAGTAAGAGTCTTTCAGGAGTGCAGGCAATCACTGCCTTGATTTGGTGTGGTTTCTAGTTTGCTTTTAAAAGTATTTTTTCTGTCTATTGCTGTGTAATTATTCCAGCAAGGGCAAAGTCTAAAGAGAGCATTTTGCAAGACCTGTGATTGTCCAGCATCCCGGTGTATTTATTCCATTGTCACAAACACAGCCTTAAGAGATTTATGGTCTCTGGAAATGAGATGCAATCCTATATAGGAAGCTGCAACTTGAAACTACCCAGCACAGTATTAATGTTGGAATTTCTGAAGATTATTTAGATGTCTGGGGGCTCACGCTATGGAGCTCCCTCAAGATAAAGAGGGAGATCTTGAACTTCCCTTGACATTCTCACCTGAGCATGAGGAGCAGGGTGGGCAGGATGGATCAAATGTTTTGCTGATGTTAATTAGGGTTCTGAAAATGCTCATGATCAAATCCGAAGTTCTGCTCAATAGAAATCCTAGTTTAGAAATGGCAAGCAGCACAGATAAGTAAGACCAGCAATAAATGATTTCTTGCAAATCCTCCCTGGCACACAATTTGGACAGCAAGTTCAGAAAGCAAACAATGAAGAGAAAACTAAACTTAATTAAGTAATGGGGTATTCTTAACCTGGTGCAGCACAGAATATGGTGTAAAACAAAACTGTGATAAACAAGCTGGAAGCCTTCGTATCTTTTCTTTTTTTTTTCCCTTGGCGAAAACTACTAGATGTCTTCAAAACAAATAATTTCTGTAAATATATATAAATAACTAGAATCACCAAGATTTAACTGCTTTCAGAGTAGTAAGAGCACACCTGGAGAACCTGTCATTGCTTTAGCAGAAAATCCAAATAATTTCCTCATCAATAATATGTCAATAATATTATTATATAATAATATAATATTATTATATTAATAATATAATAATGCAGCACTAAAAATATGGGAATCCTTATGACAAAGAGCAATTGCTAAAGAACATGGAAAAAGCTCATCTTCCTGGAATTTACCTCTGAATCTGTTGCCAAATTTTTTCTTGAAATGCAGGAAACATCCTTGTCTTACAGCCCTGAGGCAAGTGGAGGGGACATGATCCACCTCAGGTGCCCAGCAGCAGCTCTGTAAGGACTGGAGCTATGTATGACATTAACAATTCTATCAAGATTTAGTACCCATTATTAATAAAAAATATTAATTCACCATAGGATTCTATCGCTTTCTGTACTATAAAAGTTAGCTATCGTCCTGTCTTGGTTAGATGACCACCCAGCCCTAAAGATAAAACTACTAAAAATGCAAATGGAGAATTGGAGACTGAGATAAAGAAATGGCAGATTTATTAAGCAATTACTATATATTTTGCCTTTAGCTGAATAAAGAGGATTGATGGACTGCTGCATACCATATTCCATGGTATAATACAGTTAGCAATTGTAGTGCAGAGATAGCAGTGGAAATGGGTCCGAAAAGATTAGTCATATATTAAAATAGACAAAGTACCATGTCGAGCTATACATCGCTAAGAGACTGAAAGGAAATGAAGATGGAAATGAAGAAAGTTTTTTGACAGAAGTCAAAAGATTGAAAAATATTAGAACATTACAACTATTCATGCTATTCATGGAATAGCCATAGAGAAGACTCAGCCCACTTTACCCAGTTTGACAAAACTATCATAACAATCTCTCAAATCAGGGCCAGGAAAACAGTCAAACTTTTTGGAGAATAAGGCTCCAAGCATTGCCTGAGTGCACAATTGTGCAAATGAGCACAGCAAAGTGTTCATTTGCAATATAGGTGATGGAAGCGTGCAAAAATCAGAAGCCTCGTGCCAGTATGGTGTGTGCTAACTTACCTTGCTACTCAAGCATGTTTGGGTACATCCACTGATCTCTAGCCTGCAATACCAAAACTTTCAGTTTATGAAAGTCCTATGACTAGAGAGTGAACACGGTCAAACCATAGATTGCCTTAAAAGGGAAGCAGAACAAGGAAAGCTCTTAGCTTGATTTTCTTTTGCCTTGAACTGTCAGTATTGATTTTGCCATCCTATTGCTTTCTCTGTGAAGTAAATGGAGGTTAGGGGCATTTAAATAGCAGAAGACCAGGTCATGTACATTGAGATCCTCTTCATCAGAAAATAATGCCTCTCCCATTAATGGCTGAAGATACCCTTCTGAGAGAGTGGTGTTAGAAGGATAGTATCATTTTCACTTTACACAAGTAAATTCAGTGTATCTATAAAGCAGCTGAGCACCACTGAAAGAGGACAGATTGCTATTATGCAGCACAAAGTTATGGACAAGTCAATTTAATATCAGCTCTCAGCATATAGGATGTATGACAAACTTCACAGTGAGCGATGGTCCTGGAAAATACACTTTGACAGAGACTCAACATGGATTTAAGAGATAAAGACCTCTTAACTAGCTTTCTGGGGATCTTTTTAAGATCTTGCATGCAGCAGGCATGTGGAAATACTGTACACTTTGATTGTTCAAAAGCATGTTATGAGCCTACTCTGAAGATCACCTAACAAAAACTAAGGTAAGAAGCTAACAAAACAAAGGAACCGAGGACAAGTACACACTTGTGAGAATGTAACAGCAGAGCTGAGGTGAACAGAAGCCAGTGTCTGGGCTGTGGGACAAGCCAAGTGCCCTCCTGAGGAAGTAAATGAGAGGGCCTGCTGATCTCCTGATGTGCTCAGAGCAGGGAACACCAGGTTCTCTGTACGTGAAGCACAGGGCTTCTACAACTGACAGAGCATCTCTTGTGCTCCCAGACAGGAAGGTGAAGGATGAGCCGAAACAAATTAAGAAGGGAGAATAAAAATGACAAAATTTACTTCCCCTCTGATGCTAAGCAATAAGTGAGTTGGGACTCTGAGTCACGGTCTGACCCCTGCTGTGTTCCAGGGCTGTGCACTGTCCTCCCAGGGCTCTGCATGGGGCCACACCACACCTGCCACAGTTGGGTTCACGGGATCAGGTGAATTTCTTGGAGAGTATATATTTAAAAATGAAAACAAAACAAAAATACAAAACACCACAGCTTGTCGCTTGTGTTATAATTATTTTTCAAGTAAAATACCTTTACTTATAATGATTGTTGAAGTAAAACAATCTGCATTTCAAAATGCATTGAACACATTGGAAAGGTTTAACATTTCACATCCTTTTAGAGAAATGTTCTTGGATTTGTTTTAGCCTATTAGGGAATGGGGGCAACTGCTGAGCAAGAGACAGGATTCACATAAGAAGCATACAGAGAGAAGGCGGCATGAGCAAGATGGCATTACCACAGTAAGCAGTGGAGTAAGTAGATTTTAGTAAGAAGAGGATTAGAGCAAGGAATAAACTGGGTGAGAGGGATCAGAATTTCTTGGCTGCACATTTTCTTCCAGAAACCCCACTGAACAAGGTCAGGATTTTCAAGTCAAGACTCTTGCACAAATACATGAAAATAAAACTTTCCAATACCTTGCCTTGCACTAGTTTGTACATTGTGTTAAATACACAGGTGGACCTGCCATCTATCAGAGCTTGCATTATTACAGGGGTTAGGATGCATGTAGTGAATAAAGACAAGGGCTTCCACAAGGCAGAAGCTACTCCTACGAACATGGGAGTTAAATGGCATCATGCAGAGCTGGATTCTGCTGCTGGATCTGACGCAGGACACATCTGGGTAGCACAATGCGGCACTGCGCAGATACTTAAGCTGACTGACATCAAGCTCCACTGAGGCTAAACAAAACTGTTCCCTGTGAGCCAAAGTGAGTGTCATACTAATGCAGATCTGCTGGCTTCAGTATGTAAGCAATCAGAGTCATAACTGTACAGCAATGCATTAATGTGAAGTATAAACCATCTCTGATGTGATGTTGTCAGGCTAGTCCTTTAAACTAAACTCCACAATCAACTACCAATATAGATACATATATTATGTCCCCTACGAGGACAGGCTGAGAGAGTTGGGACTCTTCAGCCTGGAGAAGAGAAGGCTGCGGGGGGACCTGATAGCAGCCTTCCAGTACCTGAAGGGGGCCTACAGGAAAGCTGGGGAGGGGCTTTTTACAAGGATAGAGAATGACAGAACAAGGGGTAATGGTTATAAACTGGAAGAGGGTAGATTTAGACTGGATATAAGGAAGAAATTCTTCACTGTGAGGGTGGTGAGACACTGGAACAGGTTGCCCAGGGAAGTCGTTGATGCTCCCTCCCTGGAAGTATTCAAAGCCAGGCTGGATGGGGCTTTGGGCAACCTGGTCTAGTGGGAGGTGTCCTTACCCATGGCAGGGGGGTTGGAACAAGATGATCTCTAAGGTCCCTTCCAACCTGAACCATTCTATGATTCTATGATTATACCCACAAACATTCATCCTGAGACTGTAGAGTCTGAGCTGCACAGTCACAACTGTGACTGAATCTCACTAGAACTGAGTTTTTAATGCATGAAGTTTGCAATGCTAACTATTGAAAATAAAAATAAATAAAAAGCCAGAAGCTGCTCCAGTGGGGGTTCGTTCTGATGCTATCCAGCACCCCAGGTCTTTTATCTGTAAAACGAAACCGAAGAAAAAAATATCCGTTTTCTCAGGGTTGTGAAAATCATACTTCAAGCACTTGGATATGACAATGAAGGTTTACAGAGAAGCCTACGGGGGAGCTAGTTTTGTATTTGTAGTAGTGCTAGAACAATGAGCAGTAGATAAATCTGAGCAGCTTATACTGAGCAATAAGATTAAAGGTTGTAAAATACCGGATGTAAGCATTGCACATTCTGCACAAGGAATAAGTCAGGGTTCTGGTGGGCATAAAAGCAGTACCTAACCATGTTAACTTTGTTGCAACTTGCATCCTCAAAACAGCCACGCTGAAAGGATCCTGGCATCAACTGCTTTTGAGTATTTCACTTGGCAATTCCAACAATAATGATAAATTTTTATAAGACACCAACTTAGGCCTTGACAAATGCAGAAAGACAGTATGCTTCATTACACGTTTTTATGATACTCTTTTCCTCATCTTACACCCTTGCGTTTTCCAAAAGAGCAGAGATTTCCTCTGAAGTCCAAAATAGGTCAATAACCCAAAAGAAAAATGATCACCCTCCAGACATACAAAAGCCTAAACATTGTATCACTGCAGACTTCCCCTTCTAGGAAAGTCCCTAGCTCCCCTAGCTCCCCTTCTAGTCCTAGTCCCTAGGAAAGGCTCTGATGATGAAGATCCAGCTTCCACATGGACTAGGTCTGAGGTGGTTTCACCACAGCTGCTCGAGAAAGCTGTCCCATTACCAGAACTTTACATTTATGCTTGGGGGCAAATTAAAAAGACAAATCAATTTCTATCAAACTTTCAGTCCAATAGATTCCTACTACAAAGAGATACATGATTACGCCATGACAACCAGATGAGCATATGACCATCGCTCAATTATAACATTATGATTCCCTTACTCACTGACAGATGACTCTGCTTTTGCAATCAGCTTAATCACATGAAAATTATAACCTCATCACACATCAGTATCAATTGTACATGATGTCAGATCAGTCTGAAGAAATAATTAGTTTCTGTGCTGCTGTACTAGGATTCCCCAGATAGAGCACATTAAATGAAAACTATGTACATGTTTGCTACAACAAATTGTGTAAAATCATAAACATTAGGGAGCTGAAGTGTACAATATCTAGAAATAATTGAGCAGCTTTACATATCCAGAGCTTTTAATTACCCTTCTGTCAATCTATCATAGAAAATGCATGCTTCCTCCTCATTATTTTATAGGAAGGTTACCAAAGAGCAAAACAAACTTTTTTTTTTTTTTTTTTTCCTCCTCCCTCTTTTCCCCAGGGAAAAATTTTATCTGCTAAACTTTATTTCAACATATGAATTTTTTGTAGATTTCCTTGTGAGAACATAGACAATGCCGCAAGTCAGACTTCTCAGGATGATTCTGGCTACACAGGGAAGGCATTGGCCATTAGGCCTAGAATCCCAGTGGAGGTATTCACCTAGATCCCTACAGGAACATCCTGTTGTTTGGATGACTGCTCTGCCCACTAAACTACCATGTAAATAACAAGGAGCACCACACTGTTCATCTGCATCCTGTCAAGTCTGGAGAAGGAAGGAAGGTCACCACGGTCAGCATTACAGGGGGCATGCCTAGAGCGCAGGTACCAGGAAGGCCCTCTGAAGGATGTAACATCACCTGACATAGTTCCTGGGTCTTGTAAAGGTTAGGAAAGTCAGGTGGCAGCTGTGTGGCTGTATCAAGTGAGAATTGCAAGTGCCTTGTCAGGCAAAGAGGGGATACTGGTTGATTTTGGCAGTTCTGGTGGAAGGTGACTGCTGAATGGGGGCTTCTTGAACTGAAGCATGGGCTGGAGAAAATCACAGAATCACAGAATTGTAGCGGTTGGAAGGGACCTCGAGAGATCATCAAGTCCAACTCCCCTGCCAGAGCAGGTTCCCTACAGCAGGTTGCACAGGTAGGCGTCCAGGCAGGTCTTGAATATCTCCAGGGAAGGAGACTCCACAACCTCCCTGGGCAGCCTGTTCCAAAATGGTCTGTTTAAATTTCATTTTAATGTTCAGACCCCTCTGCGTAACTTGAGAAGACTTTTAGATGCCCATGTACTAGTGAGACAGAAGTCTGTAGTCACCAAGGTGCTTTTTTCTTTATTGTTCTTTCCATTACTCAGTGTGATATTATTTTTGTCAAATACCACTGAGAGAGATTTTTACAGCAGAGAATCCAAGACTTTCATATTGATGCTATGTGAGGAAAAATACAATGTTATGAGTTTTATGATCCCAGTAGAAAGAAGAGTTAAGCATTCTTCTGGACCCTTGCAGCCATCTAAGCTGATTGAGAATATTAAATTCAGTGATTAGTTTGCAATGTCTCTCACTTTTTCTCTGCATACATAATTACTTTTTTGAGAAGTAATAGAAGTGATTTCTTTTTTTCTACACATCTTTTGTTCATTATTATTTGGCAGTACTAAGGAAAAAGGATTTGTAAATCACAATTGTTCTTTGAAGTACATCCAAGTTAATTACACAAGCAAAAATATGAAAATAACATACCTAATTTTTTTTTAAAAAAAACAACACACTCACAAAACCACACTTTATTTTCTTCATAGCAACTTACTTATTTGCATCCTGAGCACATAACAGCAGTCCATTTCCTCCCATAGACTTTTTCTTAAATGGTATGTAAGCATTGGTAGTGCATACTTTGGAATACAAACCAAGATGGGCACCTAGCAGGTGACAAGGCACAGAGTGACTCCAGTTCTGTGGAAGCCCCACCACTGACTATACAGGGCACTTTAGTGCCAGAGCCCTGGCATTGCTAACTGTGGAATTGTGGGAGTGCAGACTAATAAGCTTACAGACCCTACATGTCAGGTGCATGATAAACCCATTGTGCTAAGTATCAAGCATTTCTTACATTCGTGGCTAGTGGTACAATGTTTAGAACAAAGGAAGAGATTTCAGATCCTCCTCCTAAAACTGAACCCATAATAGAAGGCAAACATTGCTCTGCAACCATCTACAGGCTCGGAGAGTCAGCAAGCAAGAGGCTGCGCTGCAGAACTGGGAAAAGCAAAGGATCCAGCACTGCAAGTTCTTGAACATAGTGCAGAAAGTGAGGTCTGCTTCAGGGAAAACTTTTTAGATATGAAGAAGTGTATGGACAGGGACAATAGGAAAGGGAAGGCAGCAAACTGGTCAGTTGACTTGCCCAATTCAAATCTCTCCATCTGTCTTTTCATCCGAACCCAGCCAGTTCATGCACAGTTTGCCACCCTATAATTTTCCATAGGGAATAGATATCCTGCTTTTGCTCTGCAAGTCCCTCACCAGCTGTAGGCTCGGCTGTCCCAGGTGCTAACCCTCCTGGGGCCATGCCACCACACTGTGCTGCAGGGAGATGCTCACTCAGCAGCAGCTCCCTGAGGTACTCACCCCAGGAGCAACATCCAGCCAAATAAACAAGCTACACAGAGGCTCATTGGCACTGCCCTTATAGTCAATCAAAGTGATCACAAATGAACATACTTTCAGGTGGAGGCAATTGCATGACAATGTATTTGAGCAGCATCAAGAAGGAGACAAAATAGGAAACTGAGAGAGCTTGGATGTACAGAAAGATTTAGCAGATCCTTCACATATTTATGCATCTCACAGTTCTGACAGGGAGAAACAGAGCTACCCCTGCTCCGCACGACAGCAGGCCGCATGCAGACAAGAACCCTTGGCAGCTCCCAAGTGCTCTCCTGTCACACGGCTGCGGCTCCCCAGCAGCAGACAGCGAGCAGACAGGTCGTGCAGAGAGGCAAGGAGCAGTACATCCCCTGCTAATGCGTTAAGTACATCCTAAGGCTTAATGCTCTCCATTTAGAGATGCTACAGGAGCTCCAGCACCTACCACAGCTGCCAGGCGGTCACAGAATTTCCCCCCTAAGGTGCTTAGATGTCAAGGGGAGGGCGGCTTCCATTTCTTCAGCTTCTATCACTGCTTTGAGCAAAGCCCACTGTAGACTGGCAAGGGGAAATAAGGAACAATTTCACTCTGAAATTGCAGGACAGAATTTAAATGCGTGTCTACCACTGAGAATAAATTATCTGGAAAAGTGACTGGAGGTCCTTAGGGCTATCCTGTTTATCATTATTTCTTTTTTACTCTATATCACCCAGGTTTAGGCTTTTGTTTTATTTATTCTGTTGAATAAATTTTGTTTGCATCTGGGTCTGAAATTTTGCCACTATTGTCCTTGTTACAGCATCTATACCCTTCGATAATTTAAAATGCCTGAAACCAGAAAACAAAGCACTCTGAAACAGGGCAGGTTACTCTTCAATACGTGTATTGCAATCACACATTCACGTTCAAGGACTAATGTGCCCAGTTAAGCATCTCATTACGTTGATCAATGCCCTTGTGCACTTAAATACATGTGTTCACAATGAGGTTGGATTCTGTCTTTTATTTAGGTATACGATTATTGACTTCTTGAAAAGACTTCATGAACTGTATGTGAAATTTTTTTTGCACTTCCCTGTTTTCCTAAATACCTCTACTACTATTTCTATTTTCCTACATATCAAGTATTGAGATCATTTAAAACACAGAGAATAATTGAACACTCAAATAAGTGCACAATAACCTGGGCAAACACACTGTTCCGGATATCTTTGAAAAAACTGTATTGCTAAGTAACACGCGTTATGTTTATAACTTACTGGTCTGATAAAATGACTCTGTCACTATACATTTCTCTCTGTGTTTTCAGTCATTTCTAGCAGGCTGTTAGGAAGAAACAGATGACTAAGGCATGACAAATTCCAAAATGCGCAGATGTATATAATCAAGAAGAAAGAATAACTCCCACAGTGGCACCTGAAGTTTGTTGCAGGACTGAAATTATGGCAAATAATTTTATGACTGATGAGATCTCCACAGCTTGTATTTACGTTTAAGGTATAGTGTATTTTAAAAGTGTTTTCTACTCTAAACTTCTTATTTTAAGAAACGATCATTTTTTGGACTCAAACTTCAAAGCAGAGCTCTGTTTTATAAATCTGAAAGTAGAAAAATATGCTAACCAATGTTATTCCTAAATAGTTAGACATCCTGAAGTGATACGTCTTGCATATAGAAGCTAACACGTGGTTATGTTGATCTGAATATGCTTCACGCAGTACCTTTACCGCAGCTCGACAGTTTCAGAAGGCAACCATTTTATGTTTTACATGTAAAAATTAAATTCTACACCACTCAAGCCAAACAATATGGACAATTCACACCATGGCTTTTCTACTAAATTCATTAGGAGTTTTATGAAATCATAATCATTTAAAGAAAACCATTTATGGTGATAACCTCAAACAAACATAGTGCTAACAATATCAAATTGCATTGTAAGCCGGTTATTTAGAAGTATTTCTTATCACAAGCTTAATGTGAATTGTCACATGACAGAATCGAGGAGTCTTTCTAGTCTGATAAAAATGTATATTTCATGGAGAATGTGTTTCAATACAGTCAACAGATACTGTTGCTGTGTAAAAAATATGAGTTCAAACTTTTGCTTGGCATAGTAATCCTCAGAGGAAAAATCTACATTATCAAATTTCTACAAGAAACATATACCCTATGGAATACCTTCTGTATGTGCTAGATGGTAATATGCAACATGGCAATGGATGAAAAACAAAGCTAGTCACTCATTTAAAAAAATAGTTCAACACAGCCTTCTCTCATGACACATTAAACAGGATGGGCAGAAGTGGCAGGGTGCTAATTACTCCAGTGATGTGATCCATTTTCTAAATAGTGAGAACATCAATAATTCATCAGGAGTGGCTGCTAAAAAATTTAATGTCTGACAATCCACGCCTGGCAAATAGGAAGATAATCTTTGGTGTCTACTAGTTGGCATTCAGAGACCTCCTTTTCATTATAAAATATAAATGCATTGTTCCTACTTGAGGCAGTTTAGTTTATGAAAGATGGCAGATGTATAATGTGCCTAGCTTTGATGAGGTAGGAAGGCAGAGCCCAGCAGACAGAAATGCAGATGTCACATACTTAATGAAAATGAGTTTTACAAATACGTTTAATAAAGTCTGAATGGTTTCTGCTAATAGTAGCAGCCCAATTACACGGAATTGAGCACAGCTATATAAATACAAAAATATGGAGTAATCAGGTGGTTCTGCTGACTGGATATTATACTTCCAGTTAAGAAAAATCTCTTGCTTATTCAAAAGAGCTTAATTTGGCTGCATCAACATTTCATGAAGAGAGCATTAATGACTACAAATTCAAAGTATATTGCAGAAATTGAAAGGTAACGTGTTACCTTTGCTTACATTAATTTCCAACATTTTTGTCTACACTGCTGTAGGAATACAAATAAATGATAAAAGCCTATCTATTTAGCATTGGCAGAATATAATTAGCAGACGTGTATGTTGGAATAGGAAAAGTTGGAAGAGTGTTTCTGCATCTCTCAAGAAAATAGAACGTAAGTATCTACATGAAATACAGCTCCAAGGAAAAGCCCCATGGCTCAGCTATTCACAGGTATTTAGGCACTTAACTCCAGTTCTGATGAATACATTCTCTCAAATCAGTGACAACTGGATGGCCAAATAAGAATTAGTTTCTTAAATGGCTTGATGGATATGGGCCTATGTCCTAGTTTGAAACAGGTTAAAAGCTTCAATTAGAACTTAAGTGGGTCATAATCTAATAGTCCAACTACAAGAAAATGGGTTTAGCAATGCTATTTCTCCTTAACTGCTCAAACAAAATTTTAATGAAGGTCTTATAAAACAATCTCACCATACACGAACTGCTTAAGCCCTCAAATCCTTGAATCATCAATATTTCACTGCTCATGATTTTTCTCACCATGAACCAAGAGAGAACTGCATGCTGTTTGGTATGTCCCTGATGTAATCCTTCATTAAAAATTTAGATCGATCCCTAAAGAAGATGTTTCACATTTTTGAAAATTCTTGCCTCTGAGAACCAATAATTGAATTTTATCAGTTATATGTGTAAGTTGCTGAGACTACACTTGAACTACTCAGCACATCATATGCATGTGGCATTTTTGCATTCTTTCAAAAGTTTCTGTGACATTATCAGAAACAATGTGTTCCTCATGAGAATAACTCTACGTAATATATTAAATCTTACATAGCATCAGATGAATTTCTCTCTCTAGCACAAGCTTCCCCATATGCATTGAGTAGCATCAGTCCAAGGCAAAACATGTTATAGAGATACTGGTGACCTAAAATGATTCAGCCTTAGGCTCTTGAAAAGGAACTTACTTTCTCTTACTTAACCATACACATTTTTAGGATAGCCTAAACTAGAATTCAAGATGTTGTGCAACTACTCACTTCTCAGAACTTTGAGAAAAAACAATTATTTGATTTTCTGAGAGTGGGACCAGGCAAATCCAGAAACATTTTCTCAACTGAGAACTTTATTCAGAACAGCGTGTACGAGAAGATGGTGATCTTGTAACATTCATCTGCCATACAGCTAAGATCTAAATGGGCTCCGTTCATACCAAGAACTGCATTGGTGAACTCTGCTGCAAGAACAGTTCTCAAGGAACAGTCAATCACGCGAGGAAAACAATAGGAAAGATCATCACAAACTCAGCTTGCAAAATGAGATACAAAAGAAGTTCACAAAAAAATCTATAACGCCTCAACTAAAATTAATCTACCTAATTTGTTCCAAGTAAACCATCCGCAAAATTTTACAGCATATCTGAAATATTTAAGGAAATTAGTGTGCATGTTTTGTAGAGAGAAGATACTTTAGCACAAACTCCCACCAGAAATGCCCAGCCTCTATAATTAAAGACTGATTTCAATGCTTTACCTTCTGTCTAAATCATCCAAGGTTTATTAAATACCGTGGTTAACAGTTAATCAACTTTTATAATTGCTTTTCTCTGAAAAATCCATTTTCTTCTTTTTCCAGTCACTGAATCAATGTCTGGGAAAAAAATAAAGATACATTTTCACGTCTACAGATTTTTTTTTTTATTTAGTCTTGACAATTATATGGTATCCTCCCCACATCCTGTTTTGCTGGCAGTCTACCCCTTAAATATTAGAGATTACTTTGTGAAGGCTAAATTGCCATGCCAAGAGGAAAACAAAGGACAGTCCCATCTGAATAGAAAATGCAGAGAGGAAGAATAACAAGAGATGCCCACTGAACCACGTGCTGTGACATGGAATTATGTTGATATGCCTGCATATTACCTATGTCGAAAGGTAACTGAATTTTAACTGAAAATACGGTAACATCCCTGAAACAGCACCTTCCATTTTTTTTCCCCTTGAAAAATTATATTAGAGTCAAAGCTTAGTAATCCAAATGTTAGGAATGCTCTGTCCTGCACTCTTTTTAATGGAAGGCTTCTGTAAATGCAGCTTGCAATTCTGACTTAATCCAGAATATTTTCCAGATGACATTTGCTAGTTTGCATCAGCCCAAATTCACCGTCACCTAGTATACTCCCAGCTGCTGCCCTAAGGCTCCTCTAGGGCAGGTTTTTTAGTCTATACTGGTTGTTACTTTGCACTGCTTACCAAAGTCTTAATACCTTTTCAATTTTCTTTAATATTGTTCCAGTCTCAATTTGCAGATCAAATTCTGTGTGCCTGTTCATAGCCCTGTTTACTTGGATATTTTTAAGGCATTCCTTTGTTTTGTTATTACCTGCTGAATATGAATTTAAAATGCAACAAGTTAACTGAAAATTTCTTACCGTCCAATTACCAGCTATCATATAGTTTGAAGTCTTACCTAAAGCACGTTTTTTATTATTTTCTCCCCTGCAGCAGTTAAAACATTTACTGTGTAAATATATGCCTTTTATTCCTCAGCAGGTGGTTAAAGCTTCGCTTTTGTGATAACTCTAAAGGTCATCTTCATCAGGCAGCATTAAAGGAAATCATCTTTCACAGATGTTTGTTTCCATAGCAGACTAGAGAGGAGCCATCAGAACGTTACTGTGATTTTGTTACCTTTGGGGAGCTTTTATTATTTAGCTGTCATCATTAAAAATTCAAAGCAGTGGATTGGTGAGGCAAGATTAAACAGAGTTCTCCACCCCCAACATTTATGATTAAACAATTGTGAAAAGGCCGGGGGGGGAGGGGGCGGGGAGAAGGAGATTTAAAAAAAAGTGAAGAGAGGGTATGTTGTCCCCGGAAACAGTAACTTCAGGCACTGTAACAGCTGCAAAATGTGAGTACCAAAAAAAAAAAATATTACAGTGATTTTGCTTCCAGAAACATTTCCCAACATACACCTAGGTAATTATAAGTAACAAAACAGAGGCATTAATTTGAACAGCAACACTGAGATTTGGTGATGACTTTAAACCTCTCTGTTTTTTGACTTAAAAAAAAAAAAATTCTGTGTTACACACCATTAAGCCTCCATCAAACTCTTCACATTGCTGTTTCTCTGCGGTTTGATATCAGATAACTTAGTTAGCATGACCAAGCCTTTTACTTTGTCTACAAAAGTCCTGCAGGAATGGATTAGGGACTTCAGACTATTTTCATTGGCTTGAAGTTTAGAACATGTTCTGGAAATGCAGAGCATGACCTGTTACATCTGTCCCTTTGCCAACACACACAGCTGCTCAAAGAGGCTGAGAGGTGAGAGAACAGGGTGGCTCAGAGCTGCTCACCTTCATTGTTGCACTTCCAGAAGGAGTCTACAGCGCTAAGCATGAAAGCCGCATATGAAGCTTTTTTAAACTTTTCAATTTTTATGCAAAACTGGATTTCCAATTTGTCTCAAATTCTGTATCCAGCAATTATTTTGTAGGAGGCTAAGCTGGCCATTGAGATACTATAAAGAGGAGTATACCCAAAATCTTACCCTTTCCCAGGTTTAGACACTAATTTATAGGATGTAGAGAGGGCCCCTCCGAGAGATTAGCTTTCTCAGCATACATCTTTTTGTGTAAGATACCCAACAGTATTCCCTATTAAAATCAAATAAAGCAAACTAAACAATATAAAACAAACAGCTCTATTCACCTACCTCCCCTTTGTGTGTTCTGCACTTCAGTAGATAAAAAATTCACAGAGAAAGTCGGAAATGTCAGTTCAACCAGAAGGACTGGAAGGAGTGGAATCTGCTGGTAAGGTCCTCAGCAGTGTAGTAAGCCTTAACTTCCTGCTAGGCAGGTATGGCCTACTATCAAAACCATTGGACAACACAGGAAAGAATTTAAGACCTGTAAATTTAAATCAGTCATTCCTGTTAACCTGTTAGTTAATCTAATCCTTTCCAACCCATCTCTAATTAAGTCTCTCAAGCTGAGTATAGCCACTCGGATTCATTCTATCGGTAAAGGGGATCAAGCAGCATCTTTCTGCACAGCAGCCACTGCCTGACGGTCTGAAACACCAGTGCCTACACACGGAGCAGAGGGCAATTTCTCTTTCAGCTTAAGCATCTGCATTACATATCTCAAGTCTGTAGGAACAAAACTGAAAAGGATCAGTAAGCATAGAAAAAGACAAAGCTTTATGGAGCTAGTGTCACCACTTCTCATATTATCCAGAATATTCTTACATAGTGACCTGAGATCCATTCCTTCCTGAGGAATTTGATGGTGTCAGTGGGCAGGAAATCCATTTATTCAGCCATCTAGTGAAAATTAGTGAATGACTTAATACATATGTGTATGGCATAAATCTTTTTATAACACACCTGCCAGTCACGTAAAGTATATTATAAAATTCAGCCACTTCAAAAACAAATATCCATTCCTCACGCCAACAGGAAGGGATACCACCGAAACCTATATCTGCCTCAAGGCTCATCAAGAAACATTAAACTTACAAAACCTGCTTGCCTATATGTGAGGGAAAAAATCAATTTGCAAGTCATTGACAAAGAAATCAATGTATTTCACAAATGCAAACATATGATGTTTGAAGGCTTCAGGGTTTTTTGGTTCCTCCTGGTATTAGCTGTTAAAATCCTGGAGCTGCTAATTGGCAAATTCTATTGCTGAGACAGGAAATGGTCTGTCATAGAATGCAATAAAATAGAAGAGACTGAACATTAATTTCTCCATTCCACACGGATACCCAATGGTCAGCTTGAAGGCAAAATGTCAGGCTTCTTTTATGACCCATATCATATGCACAGAAAAAAAGAACAAAATTCAATCAACATGTTTAAAATCCTATTTATAAAAAGATGTGGGTGTTCTTTCAGATAACGTCTAACAACTGCAATTAACTATTATTGGCTTGTGATTAGAGTTTGAACCAGAAAATCCTAAGCTTTGACAATGATAACCTGTTATACTTTTCTTCACGTGCTTCTGAACCAGACTGTCTCAAAGCATCTAGCAATCTGAAATCTTGCAAATTAAAACACATCACATATTGTTTTGAAGGAGATGTTGCCTTCATTTTCAACTCCTGTATCTGTGATCGTAACACTGTGCTTTGTCTATTTCTAACATGTCATTCCATCTTTCATACAACTACTGAATGCCCTGATATAGCCCACACTCTTTCTTAATTCAACATGAAGAGCAGGCACTGAATTACTCTGAAGGCCCTAACTAATGCTACTTCCCACCTGGTTTCCCTGCTGGTTTGAGTCCCCTTCCTGTTTCAGTCTGCAATCAGCTCTGCCATGGGCTCAGGTGGAGATGCCCTGAAGTCAGCCAGGCTTCCTATGGGTTTCCCATTGAGCAGCATTAACAGATGACTTAATGTGGGAATGGTCACGGGCAAGTGATGTGTGTGGTGATGTCGTGGCTGAAGGCTTACATGGACTTAGAACTAATGCCTCGCATTATCACAGAGGTTTTAATCCCTCCCTCCCAACTCTAGGCTCTTGACAACTTCACCCCACTGTGGAGCCTATTGATGGCTCCTATGAACTACCAAGAGAAAGACAGCAAAGAAAACGACATAGTTTGATCAGTGTCAGAAATATCCTCTGAAGGTGTCTATTTCTCTCTAGACAGAGAAGCTAGAGAAACTCCTAATTTTAGGCACCCCAGACAGGAGCTAAACGTTAGCTTGGCTTGTGTGACAACCAGACACAATTATCCTCTTTGCTTTTCAAGTTGCTATGAAATATAACCATATGCATTTGCTGAAGGACTAGTGGTCATATCTGATAGATTGACCCAAAATTAAAACACATCCAGAATAATGGATCTACAGAGCACAGCTATTTGAGATAATTGCATTGCTTAATTTCAGTAATGGAATTTTTGAATGAACACTTAGAAAACAGTCAAAACATCTGTACTTTTCTGTTCCCTTCTTCTGGCTGCCTACATTGCCTTAGTCATTGATAATATCTTCAACAAACTACAGAGCATTGGAGAAGTTAACTATTGTTGTCTTATAAGTTTTGGTAAGGGAAAACTCACTCACCCTTTGCTAGAAACACAGTTATAATTTCTGACCTTGAGACTTTTTTGTGTGTGTATATGGAATACACAGAAGAGAATAATACTGTTAAAATCTACACTTCGAACTCCTTTATTGCTAAAACCAAGCATTTCTAAACACATGAAGGACAAGAAGATGATTGGGAGTAGTCAGCATGGATTTAGGAATGGGAAATCATGCTTGACCAACCTGATAGCCTTCTGCAATGAATTGACTTACCTTGGTGGACAAGGGGAGTACAGTAGATGTTTACCTCAACTTTAGACCTTTGATAATGCTTCCCATAACATCCTCAATAAGTGCACAGTGAAGTGGATTAAAACTAGCTGAACAGCCAGGCCAAAGGGTTGTGATCAGTGGCACAGTGTCTAGATAGAGGCAGGTGGTATATCTAGAGGAGGCGTGGTATATCCCAGGGCTCACTACTGGGCCTAGTACTGTTAATCAGCTTCACTAATGACTTAGGCAATGAGATAGAGTGTACCTTCAGCACTTTCACAGACAACACAGAACAGGAGGTGTAGCTGATACACCAAATTGTTGTGCAGCCTTTCACAGGCACCTGGATGAGCAGGTGAAAAGGGCTGACAGGATCCTCATGAAGTTCAGCACGAGGAAATGGTTTGGGGCAATCCCAAGCACAAATACAGGCTGGGCAGAGAACGGATTGAGAGTAGGCCTGAGGAGGACGTGAAGGTGTTGGCCGATGAGAAACTCAACAGGAGCTGGCTGTGTGTGCTTGCAATGCAGAAAGACAACTGTATCCTGGGCTGCATCAAAAACAGTGATCAGCAGGGCTAGGGAGGAGACTGTACTGCTCTACTTCGCTCCTGCGAGGCCCCACCTGCAGCACTGTGTTCAGCAGTTCAGTGTTGCACGTGTAATTTCACAACATTTTTGTACTTCTGTAAGACTGCCTCCTTTTTGGCCTCAATTTCTTATTTGTAACATGGGCAAAATCATATTTTCAAACTTGACAGAAATGCTGCCAGAATGATATATTAAAGGTTGAGGCTTTTAGATATTGTATTGATACGGACTTGTGAATGTTATAACTATAATCTGTACTTATAAACACAGTAATGGGAATAATCATACAATTATCTTAGAAATCCACTTTCAAGAAACTGTGATGGTATTTGTAATTTGTTTGTTTTATTCTCATAGGGAAAAAAAAACAGTATCTGTACTGCAGACTGCAAGAAAATAAACTAAAATTTTACCTCTCTGAACATTTTCTCCCATTTGTCTCTTGTCTGCTCATATGCTTTACTTTTGAGATCTGATCATCCTATTTGCATTCTTTCTCATTTATCTTCATTCTTTCAGGTTCTCCACTTCTGTTCTTTCATTTTTAAATAAATTACAGAAAATGAGGTGTTGTGGGGCTGGGAGGCCACTAGCTGATATCATTGCTCCTTATTATCACATGTTCCCCAAAGTGTGGAAGCATGACAGAAACTTTAAAAAGCATTCCTAAAAAAAAACAAACACTACAAATCTCTAGCTGCAGCCATCTGGAGCAAGTACGGTGCCTGCTATGAACTTACATACCTCAAACTCTGAAAGGTTTTCAAGCTGAATGAATTCACATCTGTCAGAGAAACAGCAAGACTTTTATGCAACGGAATGCAACATGGCAATTATATGCAATTAAATTATAATTAGAGAGCCATATCTAGCGTGCTCACAGTAATCTGGGAAACTTTTTTCTAGAACAGACAAAAATGACGGCGCAATCTAGAATGGAGATTGGTCTAATGTCTGCTAGTAGCTTCTCCTCGGGAACTTGTCCCCTCTCCAGGAATGGCTCCTCCTGCCTGGCACAAACCAGGCACAGCTGCCTGCTGCTGCTCCCAGGAAGATGTTTATGCTTTTGAAGCCCAAGAGCATCCATTTGGGGGTCTTGGCTACATCTTTACTGAATAAGATTATCTACTTTCTTGCCTGCATTCCCTCATAATATAGAGGTTATATAAAAAGCAAGATTCATGCTGTTTATGAATGCTGATACTTAGTGGAAATCTGAGTCAGCAACATGTTCCATGCCTGCTGAACTTGATTCAGAGCACAGGCGGATACTGCAGGCAGTGTGACAGAAACTGAAGCCTTGGAGTCTGAGCAGAATTCCCATACAAGAGGGGCAAAGCTAATCAGTACAGTGGGCATCAGGAAGAAATTTTTCACAGTGAGGGTGGTGATGCACCGGGACAGGTTGTGCAGAGAAGCTCCAGATGACCCATCCCTGGGGATGTTCAGGGGGCAGGTTGGATGGGGCTCTGAGCAACCTGATAGCAGGGTGTTGGACTAGAAGATTTCTAAGGGTCCCTTTCAGTCCAAACCACGCTGTGGTTCTACGCGCATTCAGCATGTGGACAGACATCACGGAAAAGGGAACAGGGTGCAGGGGAATGCAGCCTCCCTGCAGCAGCAGCAGCTGCTGCATCGATCACCCAGTAACGAGACGGGTCTGAATGGTCAGCACTGCTATGGGGGCACACATTCTACACACTGCCTCCATACCCAAACATCCTCAATAAAGAATCACTTAATTTTTAGTTTATCTTCTACGGCACTGTCTCTTCTTTCCCTTCCTCAGAATTATGATTCACTGCATTAAATCCTTAGGTTAAACTATACATGAAAATGAATATGTTATAAAATTCTAAGACTCAAAGGCAGACAGAAATGCATATTTTACCTATTCTCTTTTCACAGTAAGGAAAAATCGATGTTTGTCAATCCAAAAGAAAGTGAAAGATAAAGTATTCAACTTTTCTTTTTTTCTTTAGAAGCTTTTAGAAATTATAATAATTGTGTTTCTAGAGTTTAGGCATTTAACTAAGAAGTGCTTTTAACTCAAAGAACCTGATCAAATTTATCTACCTTCAAGAGACCTAATATCTTTATGAAAGCTTTGGCTTTAAAGATATGAATGCCATTATAGATGAGAATGGCACAGTCTTACTCATCTTGACAAGTTCAAGGCAATGATGGATGATTTCTGAGAGAAAATCTGTCACTATGGTTTGTACAGTACTGAAGGGAAGTGCCAGTAAATAAGCCATTGAGTAAGTATGCAGACACACTGCAGTATTGTTTGCATGTATTATTTAAAATTGTTTCTAATAACTGTCATCAAAGAATGCTAAGCTCATCAGCTGTCATAATAGAATGACAATACATTATGTGCAAAGGTGTATTCTTATAATTTTCAAAATGAGCCTTCAGTAGCACAAAAGGCAAGAAATTAAAAGCAAATATCTCTTCTGAATTCCCTTTTTGTTCCCAGGCAGACCTGCATGAGATAATTGCCTGGTAATACATCCAGGATGCTATATAACATCTCTAACAGTTTAGCAAGACAGCAATTCATTACCATCATGTTTAAATGATTTTCTAAGTATAACTGGCAAGTTTCTGTAAACTTCTACTTCTTTCATTTAACCAGCAACACTGAGGTTCTTTTGTAGAGGGAAAATCTGTGGAAACAGAGCTGGTGCAACAGAATGCTCTCAAGACTGTATTTTTTAACAATTGATGTTAACAGCACACTGCCAGAATGGTCCCTGGGCACAAGGAATGCTGAGTGCACCTAGGCTGAATGGTAATATTGGTCAGTGTGCTCTGAGCTAGCCTCCAAACTTGGAAGTAAAATACATTAGCTGAAAGGTCCTCAACCTGAATTTCAGACAACTTGCTTCACTCTGCAGCTGGGACAGGCTGAGAAGATACATGCTGGCTTCCCCTGCAGCTCAGCTGAGGGACAGGACCTTGTCAGGCAGCAGAAACACACAAGATCTACCACAGACTTGTACTGCAACTCCCGTATGGCTTCACTTGTAGTTCAGACACCCTCTGCTGCAGCTGGAGAGCCCAAACTGTGCCCATGACAAGTGTGAATGGTGATTGTGTCCTGGGACTGCGGTCATGGACTAAAACTGGAGCACAGGAAGTTCCACACCAATATGTGGAAGAATTTCTTCATGGTGCAGGTGATGGAGCACTGGAACAGGCTGCCCAGGGAGGCTGTGGAGTCTCCTTCCCTGGAGATATTCAAGACCCGCCTGGACACCCACCTGTGTGACCTGCAGTAGGGAACCTGCTTTGGCAGGGGTTTGGACTCGATGATCTCTTGAGGTCCCTTCCAACCCCTACAATTCTGTGATTCTGTGATTCCATGATAGACTGTTACATCTTACATTGAAACCTGTTACTTTTTTCATTCAAGGATGGTCTTCTACAAGGTTGTAACTGGTTTGTTCTTTTTAGCGAACATGTGGCAAATTAATGAGTTTGGAATAGCTACTGTTTTAAGAAAAATGTGTTTAATGCATAGCTGTTAAGTAATTAGCAACGTGAAGAAGACCAGAATTTTCAAAAGTATCTTTGAAAGCGATTCTGTTAAAAACTTGTGACATTTTCACCCACTAGCTCCTTACTTCTGAGGGGAATATTTTGCCTCTTGAAGCTCCTGGCAGAAACTCCAGCCACTTCAGAGAGGCCACAGTTTCATTCCTACCATGAGCAAACATTTCTAGGTCTAATAACAGTATAAACCTTTGCTATTTTCACACTGTATTTTTCTGAATTTCTCCCCTTGTGTCATCACAAAGTTTAAAGAAATGATTCCACAGCGTATGTGGATTTTACAGCTCTCTATTTTAAGAGCATCATATTTCAGCCAAGCATTTTGCTTGCACCAATCTGAACTGCATACAAAGAAGTGCAAAGTGTTAACAGAGTATGAGCTCAGAGTGATCTCACAGCCAGAAGAAGATACTGAAAAATACATTGGCAATGATAAATATAATTCTCCATAAAAAGCGCTTTTCTAAAAGTCACCGCAAACTGATTTACAAAATGAGACGAATTGTGAGACACCTCAAGTCAAGGATAATTATCAGATAAGATTTAGAGTGGCTGAAAAGCATATTTTAGAATGCAGTGTCCAACTCACCATAGGAAAGCCCCAGAATGGGTCTTTTCATCCTGATTTAGCTACACGTCAGCGCAATTCCAATTCTGCATTAAGCAAATCTCCCACATGCATCAGAGAAACTGTGCTAAAGCTATTCAGTTATGTTCACTTACAGCCATGTTTGCCCATTATCATTTAAAGAAGCCACAATATGTTGTAGTTCAGAAAAATGGCTCAATATTTGAGTCCAGTTACATAAACCCCCTCCTTCAGCATCATTCTCAGGCCTGCTGTTGCCCATCTCACAGAGCTCTGGGCCCTGCTGTCTGTTTTCACTGAGCTGTGCAACAGGAGCAGCAAGGGCATTGCCATCCCAGGACTCTGGGAGACAGGTTTGGAAATATGCCTTCTGCACTGTTTTACTGAGTATCACTGTACACTCTCTGGTCCATGCTAATGGCCACAGTAACTCCCACAAACATGTCAGAAAAGAAAGTGAACTCTCACTCTACTTCTAGGAAAAAAATCACCAATGGGCATATATTGGCTTTCATATCTAGTTCATAAAAATTTAAACACTAAAGTTTGTCTTCAGCGTAAGCAAGAGGAGAATTTGGCCAACGGCTATAAAACTTCTGTACTAACAATAAAAATGTGAATATCAATATTAAGTCTTTGTTATGTTTCTGGAACATGGGGAATGTTATGTTCTGAACAGAAAACAATAATCAAAACGAAACCTAAAGATGCATAGGAAGAAAATGATATTGCAAAAAGAAAAAAAAAAACCTTTAGGAAAGTCCTAAGTAGATTTACTTTAAATGTATAGTATTTATAGATCTGTTTGTGCAATAATCATACTAAACATATAAATATAGCAAATGGATCACACATACTGAACTCAGGAACAGAGTATCCACATTCACTGAAATCTCGTCTCAGCAAACCCTTACTTCTTGCTGCCAGCAACGAGTCCACCTAGTTTACAGCAGTTCCCAGGAAATCCTTGCCTTGCAACTCCACAGCAAGTGGCCTGTGCAATACATTGAGGGTGCAAGCTGAAAGTACTTTAGAGACATGCAATGGAATGCCAGGAACCTCTAAATTCTGTCAGGACCCTTATTCTAAGGGTTGTCAAAGCCACATTTCACAGTTGGCGTGAGTCAAGAGCAGCAAGAGTCCCAAAACAGAGTTTAAACTCTGCTAGTTTGAATCGTTGACACATGTGAGTCTAAGGCAAAAGCAAAGTAAATTTGTATATTTTGAGTTTCATAAACGGAAATTTACCAAGACTTAGAAACATGAGTGTTTGAGAAGAAAAAAGATCAGATATAACTCATGTATTGCAGCACAATCTCCCTCATCCCTTCTGTCTCCAGCTGACTAAATATAGGCATTCACATAGGGTTATATAGAGTTGTTCCCAAAGAGTTGTTCCCAAAGCATAGCAAGTCCTTTGAAGTTGCATTTTACAGAGAATGAATGCCAAGATCAAGAGCTGCAGAAGTCAACTCCTGTCATCTTTGTCCCTTCTCATTCCAAACATTACAAGGAGGAAATCTGACCTTTGATTTCAGAAAATAGCTGTTCCAACGTCTGGCTGAACCCTAATCAGATTCTTAGCCCATTTCTCACCTGCACAGGCAGCAGTCTAGTCCTAAGAGTCTGAACTTCGAATTCCATTAAACTCTGTAACGTGATAATGGTACTGTTATCTAAATGGTGTTAATCCATACAGCATGCTACTCAATTTTTGCTGAGCTCAAGCATGATGGCAACCAGAAACTCTGGGGTGATTGTAAGCATGGAGATAATAATCCAGGGATTCGTCCTTGAGAGGCAGGATGACAGACATGTTTAAGCACAACTTTTTTTCAGTTAGTATAAAGATGATGCTTCCCTGAAGAGGTGCACAGACTGCAAAGTGAAAAATTTTAAGTTTTGTTTTAATTAAATGAAATATAAGAAAATATTGTTGGAGTGAAAGTTACACTGTATTTGTTTAGAAGATTTTAATTAAAAAAGAGTGCTGTTCTTGAATTCCTGTCCACTCAATAAAGTTCTCATATATTAATTTACAAAGCCTGTAAGCAACTTGCATGTTTTAATAACCAAGAAGCAGGTTCCTATGGAAATTTGTGGATTTTGTGTGACACATCTCTATACCTGATTATCCATGCATTTATTGCATGCACTAATCCTCCAAAATTGTCTAGGCTACAATGCATTTCAGTAGAGTTTAAGCTCTAACAAGTGGACTCAGAGCAGACCCCTACTCCAATAAATACAAAAATTGAACCTATGACTAATTAGGAAAGATCACTTTCTGAAGTAGTTTCTCAGCTATCCAGCTAAGCCAATTTTCATGATTCTTTTCCCTGTAGTTTAAGAGAATGATGTTATTACCATTCCCAAGTGACTCCATTAAAATAGATCAATTCTTTCTTACAGACAAAAACAAAAAAAATCACCCTAAGGAGCTGTTCTTGGAGGCCTGAGAAAATAAAAAAGCCCTTCAACATTCTTTTTTTTTTAACCAACTAATTTTCACCATATTTTCTGTACTCCCTTAATATTTGCCATGTGACCATGAAAGAGAGAAATATTGACAGGTTTCACAAAGCCCTGCGGCTCAATGTACCCTCGGGAACCCAGCTCAAAGTTATCCACACATCCCCGTGAGATGAATGTGAACTGTTAGTAAATTCTGAATGTTAAAATGCATGGCCTTACCTACAGCTGGTCTTGCTCTGCCACTGTTACCAGTTAATAGCCCCTAATGAAAAAAGCACCACTGGTAGCAATTACCCTCACATCTATTTGAGCTGTCAGTGTTACGGGCACCACTCTTCAGACACAAGACACCCTCACTGGCCGCTTGTTCATTTTGTAACAGAACTGTCCCACGAGCGTCCGAACAGCAATGGCCTTGAAGCTAATGGCTTAAATGGGAAGAACTGAGATGTGTACTGATTTCTTTTAACTGCCATTGAGTTTGTTTTTCAAGCAACAGTATGGAATTATTGCACGATCTTTGGCAGAGTTTTATAAACATCTTGCTATATATTTCACTTTGGCTAACATATTTCCTCAAACTAAAACACCAGGAGCAGACATTTATTTCTATTCCATAACGTTTGTGTATCTCAAGATCATGGCCATTTAGCTATTAAACAACATTAAGAACAACATTTTTGCATAAGATCCTCAATACAGCATCAAGAAAATTCTAAAGGACGATTTATTGTATGTTTTCTTAAAAAAAAAAAAAAGAAAAGAAAGAAAGGAAGAAAATTCAATTCATCAGGAAAGGAGAGGACGCTTTTTAGTTTTATGCCTTTATATATACATATATTTTTTTCTACAATAAAACTACTGTACAAAACTATTTCCATGGTTATCATACTTCCAATGTTCCTAAGTCACAATTACATTGTACTGTAAAGTTGCTATTGCCAGAAGTCATTTGAATAGCATCACTGTGAACTCCTTCATTACAGGGAATTTGTTAACTCTTATGTTTGGAGGGACATACTAGGAGTTCCCAAAATAAATAATAAATAATATATTTATTATTCTTATCGATGGATTGTTGCTGGGAATTCTTGATGGTTAAATAGGTCTTACTAAGTCAAGTGTTTAAGAAAAAACAAGTAGGAAGTAGTTGCTGCAATGGAAAGTTTAGTCAAAATAGACAATGATTTGGAAGAAAAAAATACATTCAAAAAGTATCCTTTATATATAAAGCATATTCTTGGGTACCATCACAATAAAACACAGCTGAAATGTGAGGAAAAGAGTATACCTAAAAAAAGTAACAAATAATATCAATATCAGTAGGAAATGCTATATGCAATAAGCAAGCTGAAGGGCTACCTCACAGTTTGTGTCAGCACCATGCTACGTTGCTGGACCAGCACTTTTCTTTTTACAAATGTTTTCCTTTGACCTTTTTATTTTGGCTCTTACAAAGAGGCAGCTGTCAAGTACGCAACAAAACCGGAAAAATATCATCCTATCACATTATTCTCTAGTATACAGTCTTCCTTTCTTATTGTTTTCCACGTCAGCACTATTTTATATCAAATTAGTCTTCTGGTATGATTTGTAGAACAATAAAAGAATTAGTGCATGGAAAAAAAATCAATACAGTAACACAACTTAGCATGAATGCTTCTACTCGAAAAACTCATGCTCTTAATTCATTATTGAGGTACGGTATATGGTTTTCCTAATTGCCAGTTCTCTTGCAAGATTTCTTACAAGAATTATTTTACATGTATTTTTATTTAGTTTTCAATATTATTGTCATTAGTCACTATACTGCCCCAAAAACTCTGCCTGTTGACCGAATTTACCAAAATGAACTCTAACAATTGTTACTAATAGTAATTATGAAGCGGGTCAATTCACAGACGGATAACAGAAATCTCTAAGACACCTATTTCACTTCTGAAAGAAGATCCAAATTTGGCCTGTTGGATTTCTTATGCTTGTATGTGAGTAGCCACCAGTTAGCCTGCACTCCCACATTTTAATTCTTTTTCCTCATCTCTAGACAATCTTTTATCTCTATATTAACGTCCTCATAGGCTCTGTCGTAGTTTTCATCAGCTATTGCTCTAAATGGACGCATTTGAGTCATTACCCTTAACAACTCCTCAGGAGTCAATTTTTAATGATGTTGTTTGATGGTCTAAATTCAGTTGTCCAGTGTAGACATTTATGTTATGATTAAGCTGCCCAGTGTTCTCTGGTTACATTCTCAGGGGACAATCACCCTCACGGAGATGACAATAGGGCAAAGGAGACCCATACTGTTCTGAAGTGGTGGCTGGAAGCCAGACAGGATGTTTTAATATGTCTAAACTGTCAACAGATGCCAATGCTTAGGGCAACAAAATTTCACCTTTTGTAATGAAAGCAAAGATGAAAGAATAAAGGAACTTGCCCTGCTCATTCACCTTTAAAAGATGATCTTTTCCAATTGAGGTTAAGGAACACGGAGCACTCAACCCACACTATGACAAATAGAAACCTTGGCTGTGCATCCCTAGCAATAGTTGATGCTCAGTAGGAAAGAGCCTGAGTATCTGTAAGCAGATATGCACTAAGGGCACATATGACACACTGCAGAAAAATTAGTGCGATCCACGAACTGTACCTAAATACTGTTAAGACAGGAGAAATTTAGAACTATATTAGAAAAATCTTCCTGATTCAGAAAAAAAATCAAGTTAATAGTCACATAGCCTTTCAAAAGCTGTCTTTGATTCCCATCATTTGAGACTCCCAAGTCGACAGAACAACCCTGCATGAGAAGAGATCTCCTGACCCAAACAACCTTTTCCCATTTCTTCCCACTATTTTCTACATAAAACATCTGCAGGCAGATTTTCTCCAACAATGTGCTTCATTAAAAATGTGATCCACGTTTACTTTCTATTTCAATTGCTCTCTGAGCTTTGTTCACAGTTCTTAAACGAGTAGGGTTTACATACAGAGATACAGCTTTCCCAGGGTCTGAGAATCAGGGGAGGGAATAAACCTAAGCACATTTCATTAAGAAGAAATTCTGCACATTCCCCAGGATTCATATGAAATGTTGGTGGGCAGCACGGTGTCTCACAGAGCCAAGCTCTTGGGTTGCCTATAGCTTCCTGATAGATAAACTGGTTTGTTAAAGCACTCTCAACTTACTAAAGTTTTAATACATAGAGAGAGACCAGACAGTGAATTCTGCCTCCCATGTTCACCTCAGTTTCTCATACAGGAATTTCTCCTAGTGTGAAGATTTCCCAGCCCATGCTGCACAACATCAAGTGAGCTGTGAAGCACACAAGCTGCAGGTGATACACTTCATCTTCTCACACAGAGGCAAGCTGACTCTGAGAATCCACTGACTTAGCAAGATGCTCAGCTGCCCACAGGAGCTTGATTCACGTTTGTCTGCCAAGGCTGAGGAGCAGGTGGGTAGCCATTTGTCCCAGTACCCTGCGACAACTCTTAACTCTTGAACTTCCACAGGCTGCACGGAGCAGAGCTACCAATGCTGCAAGTAACCACCTATTGCTCACTTGCCTCCAAAGTCAATGGCAAAGCAAGACTTTAAAAAGAGCTAGTTTCATAACTAGTAAGTACACAGTGCCAGGGCATACAACAGTCCATACTAATTAATCGTTAACATGCTTCATCACACAATTTTAGCTTCTGTAGAGAAAATCTCTCTCGAGCAACATCAAGGCAAGATAAAAACTGCAGAGAGGGGAAGGGCACCTTGCTTTGGTGGAAAGGCAGTTTGCCCATACAGACGCAGGCCATGCTGTACTACTTGCTCTCAGCTACCTCTGTTAAACAATACAGATGTTACTGACAGGATTAAAAGGACCTGAAGAGATAAAGCCACTGTTACAGCCATTTTCTTTCTCCCTGATGACTACTAACATTTGCTGAGGGTGAGATATGTCAGAGTCTCTGTCCTGTGAATTGACACTTACAGCTTGGATGCTGTAAGTGATGTGCTGCAGACAATGATAAGCATGGTAAATAATAGTTTTCATTAGCAAACATTAATAAGTTTCCAGATTTGTGTTTTGAAGTTGAGCAAGATCCTACTCCAGAATGTACATAAGCAACTGAAAGCAGAATCCAGCCATCAACTACCCGAGTATTGTAACTTAACAGCTTCCAAGTTACTTTCACAGGTCATTACAGCATTATCAATATTAATGCTAAACTTTGTAGGGGCCAGTACCGAATCTCACGCTTCAAGGCTTAAGCTGTCGTAAACCCAACATGGTACACAAAGCTCATTACCCTTCCAAGTCCTAACACTTTCCTCTGAAGCCTTGGTGCTGGCCAGGACAATCTGATTGTCTATTTCCATCCAATTTGGATATTTACTTTTAAAAAAGTACACTTCCCAAATTAAAGTGCTTCATATGCTTCCAACCAGAGCCCACTGTTCAGTATAGCCATGATTTAAAACTCAATTTAATCCAAAACTATGACATGCCACTTCTGTGGCAGTCAGCCTTTAAATGATGCAATATAATAAGAAAATCACTTGCTGTATAGCCAGATAATTAACTATATGAGTAACCAGGCAATTTTCTTGCTATGGTTTAATCTGTGAAAACATTTTAATCACCTTTAAGTTGGTAGCCCCCATGCAAGTATTGTTCATGTATAGTGAATTTTCAATTTCCTTTTTTAATTTGCATCCTTTTTAATTGTCTCATCTAAATGCACATTTTTTTTCATTAACAATGGCTTAAGTAATGATGTAGGAATGATGTACTTCAGTGCCTTTTACTTTTAGTACGAGTCACCTGTGAGTTATGCCTTCTTTAATACTTGAGTGAAGACCTGCCATTAGGAAGACCATAATAAATATGACTTGTTATCAGAATACAAATGGAATATAAACCTATGCTTTAAAACCGACTAGACCTCTGGGAGGAGTTAGACCTTGATTTATATTAGGTCCCTGAAGACTGTAAGGCTGTGACAAACAGTTCTCATTACCTATGCTCCACGTTTTATCTATTGCAGACTTCAGGGCAGACAGTTATACAGTTACAATGTGCTCATTACAACGCAAGAGAGGTAGATAAAAGTCCAATAAACACTTATGCAAACTTATCCATATTCAAAAATGAATTTGAACACTCAGACTTCTTGCAGAAATAATCATAAGTTCATTTACAAAAGCACTGATAATATTTTGGTTGCAGGGATGTTATTGCAGCCATCACTCCTGGCAAACAGGCTCTCTCCTGAGCATCTCAGATGCGGGTGAAACTGAAGGAATGACTGCATCTGAGAATTTTCTCACCTGAAAACACAGATTTAGCAAAACTGGAGCAGATTGCTAACTTTATCACGATACCAAATTACTTCATTAATTTTTGACAGCAAATCTTTTGATGGCAAGAAAAGCTAGGACTTCCCTGACTGGAGCAAAAAGTGGAGTCAGAAATCATCAGCAGCTGTCTGTCTGTCTCTCTGGAAGAGCCCAGCACTCCCCAGTGACCATGGCCAGGTAACCCACAAGGAAAAAATGCTGCAAAAGGGGATGGAGACAATTGTTCTGTGGGAAAAAAAAAAAAATATTCTCTGTGCAGAATGTTGCCATTAAGCAAGCTGGAGAGAAGATACAAAGGGCTTCATCAGCAGCATGTCTAAAAGGCTGATGAGAGCTCTCCTCCATCGAGGTTACAGCAGCTTACCAGACAGTGACTTGAATGAGAGCACGACCCTGCACTACTAAAACCAGGACCCAAACCACAGGCTCATAGGGACATTTATTAATTGCCCAAGACACCTCATCTATTTTTCTTGTGTGGAAGGAACTTCAGAGTAAGTTGTCATTCACCCTAAAATGTCACAATTTTCTGAGCCACTTTCCTGGGCTGTGTTGAAGCAGAATGGTTGGAGAAGGCTGGAACGCATTCCACTGCTTTGGGCAGCTAGCATTTTGGCCTGTACATCAAAAGGAACTGCATCTTACAGAATTTTTCCTGACCTGTATAATAAACTCTCCTTTTATTTCTCTTTTCTTCTTTTATTCTCTGCTATATTTTCCAATATTTACTATCCCATATAGGAAGATAAGAATAGCAGGAAGGTAGAAATAGAGGGAAATCTTGCCAACTCTAAATCCATTAAGATGCCAAGAAAAGCTTGCACAGGTGAGCACGTGACTTGTAAGCTGCTCTTGAATACAACACAAGGTGACAGTTATTAACCTGAAATATCTCACAGAAAGAAACAACAAAACTCCAGGCAACACCTGAGTGATGGGAATTTCCATGAGTTCTGTGTGCAGATCAAACAGAATGTATTTCTACAGAAAGGGCAAGAAATTAACAGCATTTTTTTCTTGTAGAAATGATTGATGCACATTTTTATTTCCAAACAAAAAAATGTCCAAGCATTTGGTTATCACTCTCTCTTTCCCTTTTTATAAAAATTCTACATCACAATCTATCCAGCAAACAGTTCCTAGCCTCAGATCAGGTTTTTACACTTGCCTTTTCAATAGAAATTTGTCCTCCAGGGACCATTTTGCTCTCACTGTGCTACATCTCAATCAGCAGCCAGTTCACTGAGGAGACTCAGTTTGAATTCTTGCTCCATCTAGTCACACTCAATTGAACATAGATACTGACGATCACTAAAGGCCACAGCTTTCTTCTGACAGTTTCATGGAAAAAGTCCAAAACCCACATAGTGTCTGAATGTCCTACTCCCCTGAAATCAGAGGTGTGCACTGTGCAGTGAGATGACCTCCTTCTGCTACTTTCCCTGCTATACACTCACATTTTGACATTCTCAAACTCAGAGCAAAAATAACCAGTAAAATAAGACCAGCATAATAAATGCAATAACAAAGGTTAGAACAAACACTGGATATTTAGAGAAAGTAGATATGGGCCAGTTTCCTAGCTTATCACACTTCAAATATTGAAATGGTATAGACAGCTGAGATTTACAGAATTCTCTTTCCAAAACTGTAACTTACCAAATCTGTTAAACAGGAAGAAAAGTCAGCTGTTATACAGCAGCCAAGGAACTCCTAAGTTCTCTCTCTATACGTTAGGACAAATGTTTTGGGCCAAGAGGAAAGCCGAGAAGCTGCCTATTGCTGTGGTTGGTTGGCATACCTAGTCAGCATTCCAAAAACCATAAAAACATTTTTCTTGCAAGTTTCTCTTACAATATTTTCTTACATTACTTTAAAAAAAGCAAGCAACCAATCAATCAATCAATCAAACAAACAAAAACAAAACAAAAAACAAACACCACTCCTCCCTAAATAACTCCCCAGAAAACTCCGCAGCCCATTTCATAACTCACCGCTTTCTGCAACTGGAAGAGGAACAAGCAAGGCCAACAAAGCATTTAGTGCTTCTACTGGCGGCTTCTGGAAGCTGCTTCCTGCAGACACTGTAGAGTCCATGATGTACAGAGCCCTCCAGGCTATAGGAGGGGTGGCTGCTATCCCAACTGCTTGACAGCTCAGCAGACACAGCTGAAATGCTTGGACCCACCAGACCAGAAAGTGCACACTGTTACATGGATGTAGGCAGATTTCACAGGTTCTCCTCTCAGCCAGTTTTCCGCCATGAATTTTAAAGATGATCCAATCCATGATTAAAGTTATGTATGCTAATATGCATGGGACTTACTAACATAAATGTCTCCTTTGTGTACATTCTTATAAGACCTCAGACATTTCCCTGATCCACAACTTTAAATCAGTTTCCATCCATGGAAAGAAAAACACTGCTCTGAATTTACCAAAGGCATTATACAAACCTCCAGGAAGGTGCACAATCACATCTTCAAAATGAATGTAAAAAAAGCCAGGGAAGCTCAAGACTATAATTTAAGTGGAAAAAATACTCAGCCAATGTCTTATGTTCTCATTTCAGCAAAAATTAAATTAATTGAATCACAGTACAACAAAGGAACAGTCCAAATATGGTGGAAATTAGGTAAAATATATTCTATAAGAGAATAACAGAAGTGCCTTGGAGTTTGGTGGTTGTGATGTTGACCTCAGAGAAGAAGGTAGGTATGCTTTACCCAGAAAAATGAAAGGGGAATAACAAAGCAGGAATTTCTGCTCTTTCTACTGTTTCCAACAAAAGTATTTCAGAGACATTAAAAACAGAAAGTAGAAAAAATGCATCAGGTCATGCATTCTGTCTCCTTACTAGACCAAGATATTTTGACTTACCTGCAAGTTATTTGGAAAAAATCACATTTTTCATGGTTAATAGTATTAGATTGTTTAAATAGCTTCAAAGTGAAGGCAGCATTGAAGCACAAGGTAATAAATCTCATACCTTTATTATTCCACTGTTCAGCTGAAGATTTTTTGCAAAGGCAGTTTATCAAGGAAGCAGTGCATCAGTTCATGTTATGAATACTGTTTTAGCAATGCAGGAAGCCTCTTTATTTATTTATAAATGACAGCTTAGATTCTATCAGCTGCAGAGCTGTCAGGCAGCGACAACCAGCTGACTCGCAGGCATGGGGACCAGAGCATTTCCTGGCAGCAAAATCCTGCCCATACAACCTCTGGCCGAGGCAGAAATCAAGCTGAATCCAACCCTTACAGTGTCAGGTCAATTTGTAAAACACAGCTTTTTGGTAAAGCCTACCTTCAGAATCACGTGCTAAGAAAAACACATCCACAGACACAGTTTTCTTCCCTCTGGCATTACAAGGATGGAGAAGAGTAAACATAGCATTTTGCTCTAGGTTTTTCTAATCTCTAAGGCTTTTACTGAGGATTTTATCCTCAGGCAATGGTCACCAATCTTTAATGCAAACAGCCAAGCCCACTAACAGGACTTACCCTAGTGTACAGTGTGACAGCGGGATGCCACCTCATACAGCATTGCAGAGAACAGAGCCTGTCTTTGCCCTACTGCCTATTGGCTAATGGCAGTGAGCTAAACTCTCAATATCTTAAACAGAACATACAAAAAATTGAAGTTATTAGATGAAGTGTTCTGCACGCTTTCAGGATGCATACACAACCCTTAGAGCAGACATCATACTTTAGTACAGATACTGGGCAGCTACTTTAATTCATAAGAAATAGAACTAATTAGCAGGAACTTAAGGAAGTAAACAAGTAGGTTATTAAATCTGTTTACAACAGTTAATGATCTAAAAAGCTAATAATTGTCATATAGGTTATGCATTCAAACAGCATCACTGCAACTGCTTATAATTTGCCCTCCCATTTTTTCTACGTGTGCTTAATAACATTTACTTCCAATGGTGCAAACAAACCTTCCACATCCTGTACCCAGAGTGATCATTCTCCAAACTAGGCAAAACAAAAAATACGCAAGGCTCTGAAATCACAGAATGAATGCTAAAATGATGTCAGTTTTGTTGTAAGATTATAGGACATGTAAAAAATACTTATTATCCTTCATATAATGCTCAAATGGGGCAATCTGTATAGACTGAAGAGTGTGGAACTGCAGACAATGTGCCATTTGTATCTGTAGCTATTCACAGAGCAATTTTTCCACAGATTATTTATACAGTACACAGAGAAGAATTTGAAGTGATTGAAGAGGCTGCCAAACACCATACTCTGCCTTCAGGATATAGATGATACCTTTAAAATGGGCGAAAGACTAATTAATCTTGAACTGTTGGAGGATGATACTGTGCCTTAGCCTGACAGCATTTTGGGAAGGCAGACAATTAAAAACTGAGCCACAATTTTCTTGGCAAGACAGCTCACACAGGGAAAAAAAAATAAAGAAAGAAAGAAAAGAAAAGGAAGAGTTTAATATACAGGTGCATGAGAATTTAAATGCCACTTGAAATATAACTTGAAACTCAATCTTCACTGCAAACATTATAGGTAGCTAAAGGGCACCCTACTTGAGTTTGACAAAACTCACAGCTCCAGGCCCTTGAGCAAACATTTTACTGGGAGAAAAGGCTGCTATATACGTTTTACTGTAGTATCCCTTCCTAGCAATAAATTATCTGCTACTTTCTAACAGATGCAACTTCCATGGGAAATTACTACTATATTCAATTTTCTCTCTGAGAGAGTCAGAAAGATGTAAGCAGCTTGTAATGGAACAACAGTCCTCTTTGCTATTTCACATTGGTACATACCTATTGTTACTTACTCTTATTCCTTATCATGTCTAAAATCAGATAACAAACTTCCTAAGACAAAGACTGTATCAGCACAGCAGTCATGACCTTAACCTGAATATAAAAGAGAATTTAAAGATCCAATGTCAATGAAGTCCAGATCTGGAGCCAGCAGAATCCAGCCACAGAGCTCCAGCATGGAACACAGTAAGAACTAAATTATCTCGCTTTCCAGATGAATTTTGCAGCTTTTTCTCTGTACTTAGAGGCTAGATTGCTTCCTGTAACCGAGCTAAGAGGTTTCAAGTGATTGACAATGATCAAGCTCTTTTGTTCTACAAAAGTGCCTGGCAACTTCAGGAGTTATGTGAGTAATAGATTGCAATAACAACGGGTTAGATTTGGGGCCAGAGGGTGGTGCGTATTGCTAGGCACTTCATCCACTTTTAGGTACTGAACTCTGAAGACAGACACTGGACCTGAACGATTAATGACAGAAGCATCCGACTTTCTCCAACTGCCTTGATTGAAAGACATCACATCTCAGCATCTCAAAACCTATCTGCCAGATATATATTCATCTTTATTTTTTACAGCAACCTTCATGCAAAGCAGGGGAGGACAAGGCAGAAACAACATGGTTCGGCCACCCATGACAGCAGGCTCATTTCATCTCCCAGTATTAAGAATTCAGCTCTTTCACTTATTTTGCATCATCTTTCCCTGGCTTGCACTAGTTCTTGCCATACACGCCACAACCTGAAGCGCAATTGAAAGCAAGGTTGCATTTGCACCGACATTTGAAATATTTTCCCTCTTGCACATGGTATCAGGATTGGTGCCTAACTCCTGGTTAAACCAGTAGAAATCTGATTACTGAAAATTCTCCGGATGGGTGGTTCCAGGTAGGAGATATCTTGTGTGGCTAACACAGGTTTAGCATGAGTCTGTAATGGAACTCTTCATCCTCGCTTATGCTACCAAAAGCACATTTTTCAATGGTTTAATTATGGCTTACTTTGCAATGGAGCCATAAAGCTAGCATATTTACTTCCGTACTAGGGAAAAAGATCTGCTCTCACAGGCCTTGTATTTGATCTCAAATTTGTCTTTTTTCCCCCCCCCCTCTATACCAATACAACATCACGTCCCCACTATCTCATTTTCAGCTGCTCAGCATGACAGTGAGTATTAAGGACACATGCTGCTAAAACAGACAACAATCTTTTATTTATCATTCACAAATCTCCAGAGCCTCAGTACCACTCAGGTTAACATACTTCCCATACAAATTATTTAACACTTAACTGTTCGGGGGATTTACAATGAAAGCAGACACCAAACGCTTCTCAGGGCACCTCACCACTGCTGAAGAAATCCCTTATTTCTGCAGTTCTCACTTGTCCCACTTTTATATCTGTCTAGATACTGGGCTCTGTATGATATGTCTTTACTGCCAATATTTCTAGGAGGTGGAATTGGAATTAAGCAAGCACAATACGCAAATACTTTTTCTGGAAATGCCAGCCTGGGACATACTAACACTGCTCACCCAACGATGCAAAGAGGTCACAGACACAATGTCGCTCTTCCAGCCTTTTAAAATTCTCTGGTTTAATTTCCTAATTTCTTTAGCCTTTTAGCTTGTTCTAGGGACCATAAATAACTCTGAGATAAATATATCGAGAACTTTTCACAAATTAAGCCTATGGAAAGATCCTAATCTTGTAAAATCGAATATTATTTCTCCAGTATTTTGAAGCAAAACTGTATTCGTTTTTTTTCCACAGAACCTTACAATAATGAAACATACAGTACAACTTACTAAAAACATGCCTATGTTGCTTTCTCACGAGTGAAATAAAATTCTTAACTAGCAGAAACAGAAGGATTTTTCTTTGCAGTTGTCATTGATTTGATACGTATCTTTGCATGAGTTCAATAACTCACTGAATTGTTGTGAGGTTAATTACTGCTGGTAATATACTGTGCAGTTTCTGAACAAAAAAGATTATATCCCACTGTAAATGCTTGAGATTAATTCACCCTGAGATTAATATACAAACAGCATATAACCCGCAACTTAATCAAGATGACCAGCCAGATCTCTGCTGTAATAGGACTACATGATACTTTTAAACTCATCAGTTTCCAGACTTGAGTAATGTTGCCCATAGAAACTGAAACTGGAAAAAGCCAAAAGAAAAAAAAGCCAGTGTCTTGCAATGAGGAAAAAAGGACCTTGCTGATCACAGATTCTGGCATCAGAAAAATTTAAAAGCTGAGAATTGGAAATACCCTCTAAGATCAGTAAGCCTAGACTCCTGCTATCACATGCAACACAGATAAATAATGTCTTCTGGACAAATAAGAGCAATTAGTTTTTGGTGCTTGCTTCTCCACTGCATCAGTTTCAAGACTATCCCAGAATATAAATCCTATAGTATTTAGACTCTTTTTTAATTATTTTTTTTTTTAAGAATTTCCACTTAAGTTTACTCAGGCCCATTACTACTCCTATTTTTTGTTTCCTTTACCTTTTATCTTTAGTAATATTTTTTTTGTGTTAAACTACTTATGGTACGGATGACATCAACATGATTTCCATAGAAAGCAATCCTATCTTCCTGCAGACTCAAGATTTCTAAGCTAAGCAGAGTTCTTTCAGTCTCCTGCTAGAAGATATGCTCTCTGACATCCTGATCATCTCACATGCTCTTTTATAAAACCTTTATTTTGAAAGTTCACTTTATCTACAACCCGTACTTATTTTCAAGTACCAGCACATTTAAAATAGTAAATAACATAAAAACAGAGATGGAGCTGGATCAGGAGTAGTAGCCTGAAGTTATAAAGAGCTCTGGCTGTAAAAAGGTTAAGGGAGAGAAGCACCTGTGGTAAACTAAAAAGGTTTTGAAGTCACCAGGCTGCAATTTAGCATAGTTCTACAAAAATATATAATCTGTAATGACTGTGATTATGACAAAGGCACTTATTTTTTGGGGGGTTTTGTTTGTTGTCTTTTTGGGTTTTTTTGGTTTTTAACCAGATGAGTTATATGCCTGAAAGTTTGCTAGTATTTTTGGAATATGATTGGCCATTATTTCACCAAGACCTCTACAACTGCACAAATACTTGCCCCACCTCAGAATGCTCACATTCTAGAAAGGCTCTTGTCTTTTTCAGAGCTACATCACATAACTATTCTATGATTAACTGTGACTCTGTCTTTATCATTCATTTTCAATTTACAGTAGACTTCTTATTAGCAGTTCTTAAGTACCTGACCTTGCACTAGAACATTTCATTCCATTTCTATTAATGCTGCTTTAAGGTCACCCTGATCTTCCAATGTATTATTCTTATCATCTTATGCATTGTCATCGTATCTCAATTTTGACTGACAATCAGAGTTTGCTATTTGGCCCACGGTAGTACTTCTTGATTTCACATTGTTTAGGACAACACGAACTATTGGGAAACAGTGGGAAAAAAAAAACATAGATGCAATACACAGATCTGGTGGGAAACACTGCCTTCCCTGCCTAACACAACCATAGGTACAAAGAGAAACAGCTGGAACTTGCCACTGCTACAGATGGACTCGAATTTCCCATCACCTAATTTTCAGCATTTAAATGAAATCTGCTATTGCTTCTTATATGATCCATCACTATTAAATGAAATAACTTTCAAATGTGAAAGTTATTCACATATGTTCAAATGTGCCCATGTAAGATTTGAAACACCAATGGAACAGGATTTTCTCTTTTTATGTAGCTCACTCTGAAAGTAAAGTCGCCTATTTACTTCCATGGAAACTACAACAAAGAGCACAAAACCACTACTTGATAGAGCAAATTCTCAGCTACAGAACACCACCATCAGCCATGCATTTTCACCAGCGATGAACAGGGGCCTGCATTCAGTTGTTGTCAAAATCTGCACCAGCAGAGGTGACCCACTGTTGCCACTGCTGAAATGCACCACCCACTGCCTGACTGTCCTCACAGCCACTGTTTGGTCTCCATAAACATTCAGCAAGCATCGATGGATGTCAATGGTTGCTATTTATTCCAGAGGGAAGAATTCAGTTCCACACCTTTGCTTCCTATGCACTCCCATGTCAGATGCCATTGTGTCAGAGTGCCCCTCTGCTGCCATCTGTCACACAGCAACAACATGGAAGAGGATATTGGTGGGAAAGTTCGACCTCTACTGCCATACCACCAACATCTGCCTCTGACATTGTGGGCCAACAACATAAAATACTTCATTACTGCACTGCTTCTGGAGCAGTCTTCTTAATTTAGGATTGTAATTTAACTATGACAATCAGGTACACGCACTTACATTGAATTATTCTGAACTTTCATGAATTTTTTCTAAATAACACAAATTAAATTCCTCCAAACTTTGCTTTACACAGCAGCATTTCAAAACATAAAAATGAATAAGCAGTTTTGATATATTCCACTTTGTAATTTTTTTGTACCTAGTGGATTTGGTCCCTTTCATTTGAAAGTGAACATCCATGAAACTAATAATAACACAGTAAAGTATCACATACTTTTGTATGTGTGTATGACAGCACGTATGTCAACACGTACAAATCATGTAGGTCTATTCCATACACACAGTACAAACAGGGGCATTTGTTATCAAGGTACTTTACACATAAATCCCAGCTCAGTCAGCTGGGACTGAGATGAGGTCTCTTCTCACTTCCTATGGAGTTTGGTTTAAGAAATACTCTGCGTTAGTCTTAGTTAGCAATTTTATTTATCACATTTTCTCTCTTAGGAGGATAATTTTGAATATCTTCCGTTGAAAATATTCTGCTTCAAAAATCTTCTCAGAATGTTTTCTAATTCAAATCCATGGGTGGTATCTGTATGAACAAATGTGACTGGATGACTAGAATAGACTATTTGGACCTTTTAAAATTAATTACACCTTAAAAAAAAACCCTGCATCATCCGTCTGACACACTACTGGTTGAAGCTACAGTAGTTTGCTTTCATTTGTTTCACTTCCTTCAATTTCAAAAAATCTGTCTTCATCTTCTCTCAGTGTTCTTCATATGTAGGTATAAGCTGGCGTTTCATGTTTTAAGGAGTCATTACTATTTGATTCTCCTACAGAAGATCAACTGAACACTTGCATTCTTACATTTGACCCTAGCACCCTCCTACCTCCTCACTAGCTTTGGCAAGAATGACATCTGCTTTGAGGACCTGGTTTAAATAACTGAACAGGCTTGCCTTTCTCTTTTGCTTGTTCTTGCTTTTTAAGCCCACGTTTGTTTCATACTGGAATTTCCAAACCTATGTTGATGCAGGAGCTGCTGTTTTAATTTCCCAGTTTATTCTACTGATAACTTACTGCAAAGAGATTGCCTGTGTCAGCATGTTAAATTTTGTCAAAGACAGCCCAACATCATAACAGTTTTGCTCTTTATTTAGACTATGCGAGTAGAGAAACTGACTTTGGGCCAGGTTTTTTGAGTCAGGAAAAGCTAGAGACAGAACTGGAGGGGAAACTTTGAAGACCGATCTTCAGAGATGTGACTTGATGTGACTTTACTGCAGAGATTCAAAGAGCAACAGCACACAATAAAAAAGAAACTCTGTTAAGAACAGAACAAATGTCAGATCTTTTCAACATTATTCCCAATGGTATGTTCAAGAACGTAATTTCCTTGGTCCATCATTTCAGGACAATTATTTATCTCAGCCCTATTCAGTGACTCTTGTAAGAGCGTATTTAGATTTTAAGAAACACTTGAACGTCCTTTACATGATATCTAGGCAATCCCCAGTGTTGGTCCTGTGAGCCCGTGTTTTTATCAGAAATTATTTATCAGACAAAATTATTGGCCACAGGTATTACTGCCCAACAGTACAACTGTACTGTCTGAAAAGGCCCTTGCCTGGCTTCTGAACCCATCATATGGTTCACCGGGTCCAGCACAAAGTTAGAGTCATTAGAGTATTTCTTGGAGGAAGGAGGGAGATAAGAAAGGTCTGGTAAGGTAAAGATGCATATTTGGAACAATTGGCCTTGGCCACATTGATCCCTGGCTACACTTGCAGCCAATACAGGACATTTACAAATCCAACTGTGCTTGAGAGAAAAGTGCTGAGGACCTGGTCCTGCACATAAATCCCTGACCGCTGCTCTAAACTTTCCAGTGGTCACAAGGATCCCTTACATGGACCATAAGCTTCTGTTTCTCCAGCAGATCCTGGAGCAAAGCATCAGCTCAGCTGAAGTCACATCACTACAGCCACTTCAGGAATACAGGGTTGTAAAGAGGACATTCACTGCAGTGAAGAATGAAGGCGCAGAAAATGGTTCATTTTATTAAACTTTCCAAATATCTTTGATAATCAAGAGGTACCCATGTGGGATACTGCTACTTCTGCTCTACTTTTTATTTTAGGACTATAAATGCTTTTGTAAGATTTATCAGATTGAGTAAACTCAAGGAAATTAAGGTGGAGATGTAAGCACATCAGCGAGGAAATGCGCTCTTACATCTTGTAGGGGTGCAAGATAGTCCTGCAGCATCTCATTGAGAAGTGACACTGGGGCACATCAGAAGCACAGGTTGCAAGATATACAAGGAGAAGGCCAGTGGGAGCCGGATATTTTTAACATCAAGGGAGTCAGAAAGTGACTGGCAGAGCCTGCAGGGTGAGACACAGCACAGAGGTATATAGGCAAACCTCTACTTTCTGTGGCTGTACTTTTCTGAGAAGTAGTCCTCTCCTCTTTCAAAAAGATACACAGCCTGGAAGGTTGTAGGCACTTTCTATTGAATCAGGCTCTGTTTCTCCATCTGCATTTGTCAGATACTATTCTTACAGTGCATCTGTTTTTTCAAGGCAATCCAGCATTGTTCAACTCACACATATTTCTGTTTTATATATGTCTCTGAGTAAAAGAGATGAACAACATCCTTCAAGCAAAAGCTTAAAGCTGAATCACATAGGTAATAGATTTGAATAAGAAATATAGTATTTTCTTTTCATGAGAAAATGAAAGCAACCAGTCTTCCAGAGAACACCCACAGAATCAGCTGAAACATTAATGAGCAAAAGGGAACACATACCAGATCCTTCCCCTGTTTTATTGGCTCTGCTTTTCCGTGAATGGCAGAAGATATAAATATTATTGTTAGCCTTAGGGCTCTCTTCAAAAATGCTTGTCTGTATCAACTCATATTGTGAAAAAGTGTCAGTAGCTGTGTTAAAGCACTGCAGGCTGAAACTGAAAAATGGCACAATAATTTTTCCAACGAGTGCATGCAAGATCAAAGCTGTTAAGAAGGGATGACAGGTGGCAGAAACGTCCCAAGGCCGTGACTCACTAGAGGCATAACAGCATCCACTATAACTCTTAATAAAAACAGTCCCAGTAAAAACACTGTAAAAAGCTGCAAGTAGCCTGTTAGATCTTTGACCCCAGGGTCATTCCACCAACAGATCAGCTGGCAGCCCAGTGAGAAAAGTGTATTTTATTCCACACACAAGGCTAAAACTGACAGGTATTAAAATCACAGAAAATTGTTTCTAAAGACATATTTATGTTGACTACAATAATAAAAATCGATGCCAAAGGACAATCACTGTATGGATACTCATCTTCAAAGAAGTGCACGGCTTTATGTTATTCCACTTTTACGTTGTAAACTAGTAATTCTGTTAACATTCTCTTATTAAATGGTGTTCAGGCTTGTAGGTCTTTCTTGAAATAGTAACTGACTTCTATTATAGTTAGTGAAGATTTTGATGCATAATCTACTTGTGGTGACTAGTAAAATTTTGTAGCAGCACCAGGTGACAAAGATAGACTTCTAGTAAATCATATTAACAGTTGTAATTTAAAAAGCAGAACTTAAAGGAAGTTATTAAAATAAACACCCTTTTTTGCTCCCAGACTCTGCTGCATGTCTTTCTCACTTTTTTGTTACACACCTATAATCATACCTGAATAAGCATATTGGTGCTGCTAATTTCAGCATCTTGAAATACATATCAAAGTACATAAACCACTAATAGTTATGTACCTACTTCAGAAAAAAGTACAATCACAAGAGAAATTAACAGAAAACAGAATGTTAAATATCAGCACTATACAGACTAGATTTACGTGTCAGTTCCTCGGGTTGGAGGAAAACAACCTGTCTTTTCCAACACAGCGCATAAAATGTAGCTGTATTCACTGTGATAATAACCCGAAGGCCTCAGGAAGCACACTAAAAATGCAAGGTTCACAAAGGAAAAAATAAGGCCAAGGCATTATTTATAGGGATGTGCTTGGGCCCTTAACCTGTAAATAAATCATACTGAAAATTTTCATGTGAAGGAAGCCTAGAATTTATTTCTCCTGAGGAAGACATGAAAGCCTGCTCTGCTTTGTGAGGCAGACCTGGTACAACAGTAGCTCAGAGGCTGAAGAGAGTTCATTTGAATGTTATTTAAGCATCAGCTTCAGAGTTTAAACTGATTTTGCGTCAGCCTCTGGAGAGCTCCAAGAGCAATCCAGCAAAGCTTCAAGGAAAAGGAATAAGCAGAGCTGCAGGGAAAAGGGATGTGTTCTGTAGAGAACAAGGCTCCCAAATCAAGCCGTAAAATCCCACACGTTCATAACAGGGAGGCAAAATGGTCACTGCTTCATAGGCATTGCCAGGCACATGCAGTACGCAATCAATGATTTGTGCTGTGCTAGAAGTAGCAGAGACTATGCTTGCTGAGTATGACAAGCTGGGCACCCTGACTTGGGGGAAGCTTTGCTTATTCAAGGCCAAGGAGACCTCCTTTAGAGGAAGTCAAGGCCAAGAGCTCGTGTTGGGGCTGCTCATGTCCTGCAAGGGCAGAAACACAACACAACACAAGCCTTTGCCTGCATCACCAGGCCAGCCTGCCTCACCTAGGCCGTGCCGGAATGTTGGGTTGGCACGCACAATGCGGCTTTCTGGAAAGAGTGGGGAAAGTAACACATGCATAAGACAGTTCTAAGACATTCCCCAGCCTAATCATAAAATACATTTTGAAAACCCTAACACTGACTAAATAAAACAGCACGCCTCAGCTCCTGCACATGTACTAAGCCGGCTCCAACGTTAGCACAAGAAACGTTCCAGCAGTCAAGCTGAATGGACAAACACGTCCAATGTCTTCAAACAGATGTGTTTGCATGCTGTTGGTCCTGCTTTACAATCCCAAGCAGCAAAACAAAGGATGAGAAACTAAAGCCAAAAGCTAAAAAGGGAGATGTTACTCTCTCAATTTCAATCTGTGAGCCAATTAATCTGGTTAACAAACAACGTGAATATTTCCATGCAAGAGACATTTATCTTTTTCCTTCTTTGCTTCTACAGCAATTATGAAATTAAAAGAACAGAGAAGGACAGACAGTAAACCTGCTGTACTTAAATGATCATTGAGGCCAGTTAAGGTGATAGTTCACGTAAGGTGGCAGTCCTTCCTCCCAAAAGAGCTAGTTGGTAGAAAGAGAGAATGTAACCCCACAAGCACATAGTGCTTCCTGATATTTAAAAAGCAGCAAATCATGTTTTAAAAATAAACCAGGTATAAAGAATTTTACAGGCATGAGGATTATTACTGTAATTCCAAGAAGTGGAATGAGAACATAAGTACCTCACCTGCTGTGTACTGCATGCGCTCACCAGGTTTCTCAAGAGCAGATGTAACCTCAGTATTTGAATTCTAAGAATTCCCTGCTTATCACAAAGAGATTAATTTCTCTCTTTGGAGAGTTGTGATTATTTCTCTGCCTTATACCCTTTTATGTAATATGCTACTGGTCCCTTATCAAATGCCTGCTTGAAAAGGTGAATGCTAATGTCAAAGAATTTACATAAAAGAAAAACAAAGCTTTTTTTTTCCTCTAATTGTTGCCATAGAACAACTTGCCTTTTGAAGCAGTAAATTTTGGTGGTGACAATATTGTTACAACATATTTAAATTAGTAAAGCATTGATTCTGCAGGGGAGCATAATTAGCTCTGCAGAAATATATACATGGGGAACGTTAAAAAACTGTTGTAAAGTGACATGAATTATAAATAAATGGCACTGATATTTTTACTATACATACATTATAGGTAGAGTTGCCCAGACATTAAGGCACTCAACTAGCTGGAATAAAAGAGAAGGGCATGAGCAACATCAATTTTTTTTTTTTCTTTAAAAATATGCTGTTTAATAGCTATTTGGTCTTGGCATTATCATCTTTCTTGGAGGGACTTAAAAGAGTGCCAAGGGCTGCAGCGTTGCATACTGGTTACATGAAGCACTACTGGGCAATTCCTCGTGCTTCATAGCCCTGAGGTACCTGGTGGCCAGAGCTGAAGGCAGCAAAAGAGAACTACCTCATGTCCAAGCTCCTGCTGGAGTAAAACCATGACTCTTTTCAGTCACAGGCAAACAGAAATAATGTGCATAGGATAGGTCCTGACCAACTTCATTCTACTCTGACAACTGACAACTTCCCAAGACTAATAATTAGCAATTCATTAATTGTGACACTAATTTTCCTAATTTTAAGTAAGCATTGTGGCAATACTGTCTAACTAAAACCAGCAATAGGATAAGATTGAAGATTCCTTGACAAAATATGCTTCTCCTATTAATCCAAGCACTTTGAGTTGCCTTACGCATGCATTAGGAAAAGGTGGTTAATTACGGTAAGTCATTATATTATGTGGGCTGAAGTATGAGCTGAAGCAAGGTGAATCCTGCAGTCGCTGATCTGCCCGGGGAGTCTGGTAACTAGGCTTGTCATCTACAGAAATTACAGATCACTAAGCAAGGCTGGCAGCACATCAGAGAGGACATGTAAAGACTGAATGAAAAGAAAAAAAAAAATAGTAGAAATATCTCATAGCTGTCATAGATGTTCCCTCAGACAAAGATATTTGCATTTTGACTCCAAAACCTAGCTAAAAATCCTGGGAAGGAAAAAGCATTACAATCACCCCAACCAGTACTTGTTTCATCACTACAAACACTGGTACTGCCATGAAGTGTACTACTTTTGTGCTTAATTATTTACGTGCTAATCTTCAAAAAATAGCCTTATCCTACACAAAAACAAACAACAACCAAATAATAAAATGAAGTAAAATAAATAAAAAACCAAGATAACCAAAGAAAGCAAGATTGAGTAAAAGAGTTTGCCTCTTCTCTTACTGTTTACCTAAGAGCAAGTACAGTGCTGAAGTGGCAGGGAAAGTGGACAGAAGCTCTTTCAAGTAGAAACCTGGGTACGTGGTGGGTGATCAGTGTTCTGTCAGATTAAAATGACTGTGAGATATACGGAGCATGTTGGGAAGAAAGAGGAGAAAATGTTAAGCCTTGAGATAAAAATTCAGTGGATACTCCTAAGTAAAAGCCCATTAAGTTGGAAATTTAAGACCGGGAAATAATTACTACTACATTTGAGAAGCAAAAAGTTATTTGGAAAGAATGAAGACTAGCTTCCTTTGTCCTCACCCTCATTACCTCCTCAATGATTAACGAGCAACTCTTGCTTGGTTTCTGCAGATGTTGTTGATCAAAACTCAGGCACATGAGCTGCCCTGATTGCAACTCACATTCTCACAGCAAAACACAACCTTAAACTTGGCTGTGTTCTTACTGCTTTGATGGATTTTTGCACAAAGGGGATGAGCTTATGCAAACGCAACATATTCCTGCATCAACTACTCACAGAAAGCTTTTACTGAAATCCATATGACAAGTTAGATAAGTGCAGACCTTTAGAGGAGGAACAGAGTATCGCTAGGTCTGCAGTTTTTTAATTACCTTGTTAAAAAATCTTAGTTACATTACAGCACATTATTAAATGAGCACGCACTGTACAGATGAGAGCAATTTCTGTTCACACAAAGCTTTCTGCATTCATTTATTAACTTACTACATAATACACATCAAAATTTAAAGCTATTGTGTAGACTCAGGCCAAAGAGGTGCTTTCCCAGACTAACTTATCTCATTATTTATTCTTTATTTCAATCCATCTCGGGGACCCGCAGCACCTCTCCTTCCCATGCCTCCCCATTGAATTCAGCCAGTGGCCAGGACCAGGCATGAGGATGGCTCCTGCCCCATCCCAGAGGAGCCCCACCAGGCTGCTGTGCCCTGTCCCCAGCACCTTGCCCAGTGAAGGTCTCACTGAGACCTATGGGATCCTCCATCATTTTATGACAAAATGGCCCCAGCACTGGACAATTGCTGCTTTGCCCTATTATCATTTAGGATGCAGACAAACCAGTATACCTAAAATGACAGGCTTTTACAGTTACTTACAAGCTATCAGTGAGCAAACAAAACATTGGCACATTTTTTGAGCAGTTTAAACTTATTTCTGCTTTTAAATTAAAACTGCAGAAAAACATAATGTTTCACGTGTTTCCTGAGAGAATAGTATCAGAGGCTTTATGTTGTTGCCACGCTGAGTGCCTTTCTCTGTCCCACTTGCAAATACAGATAGATAGAAGCTTTTGTCAGCTTATGAGGAAACCGTGCAAAATTGATTGTGAGGAACTTCATCATGTACTGAATGCTATTGCCTCTGGAGCCTTTTTAATGTCAGCGTCCGACGCTTTTGAAAACTTAATAGATTTAATATGGTCTCCTCTTCCCCGACCAATTTGCATCTTTGAAATTTTGTGCAATTAAATTTCACCCAATTTCTTACACTTCAGTGATGATGAGTTATGAAATGCAAAAGCGAGAGGCATGGTTTTTTTAAGAAAAAAGTGCCTTGAGACCAGCATCAGCTTGAGAATGAGTATGTGTCTTAGGTAGTTCCATCGCTCTTACCCTGGTGGCAAGCAGAATTTTCAGAGAGAAATTTCTAGTGGATAATAAATGCGATGCCTGGTGGTCCTACAACAACATTGCATTATAATACCAATTATGGTCACTTTGCTATAAAATTGATAATACAGGCATAGAGAAAGGAAAATAAAAGGAATAATGAATGATGCATAGATTTGGGGAATACGGTTACACAGAAAGGCTGAAGAATCCAGGCCTCCTTGAAAATGGAGAGACAAGAGACGTGAGAAATGTAAAACTGCACTGTAGAAAGTGTAAACGTGATTTTAGGTAACCTGTTCACGCAGTTTGAAAGAGAGATGTTCAACTAATGAATCCTTGCCTTACAGTTATTCAGAAATATGGTACACAAGCTAAAGTCAGAAAAAAAATGCAGCACTATGCTACTACTGACAAATTACAGTTTAACACCTGAACACACACTCTGAATCTCTGCTTTGAGGATGTCAACAACAACAACAAAAAATCTGATAAGCTTTTCCTTGGCAACGGTGAACGTAGTTAATTTTTGGATTTAGGTGAAAGAAACTCTCTGATAATCATGAAGCTAATGAATAATGGAGCTAATCAAGCTGAGTTTAAAAAAAAAAAAGTTGCAGAAGCAGATAATGGCAAACAAATAAAACAAACCAAATTAAATGACACTAGTCATTTAATTTAATCACAGGCTTCTTACCGACACATAGCCCAGTGAAGAGAAAGGCAGCAGTACAGTGGGACAGCCCACTCTGCCCCATCCAAAACACCCAGTTTCACCAACCCAGCAGTGGCTGGAGCTTGAGGGGAGCTCAGGCTCACAGACCTGCAGCTCTGATCCCTCAGTCACACGTGTTTCAGCAGCACATGAGCAGCTTCAACAAGGGGGGGAAGCAACATAGAAAAGGAGAAGCTACAGCAGAAGCTGCAACAGCAGCGAGCTCCCTGGAAATTATGCTGGAATTGCAGTGTTTCCTGGATCAGAATGCCATGAGATGAGAGCAGCTGCAATGTGATGCAGTGTCACAAACTAAGTGAATGAAAAATTAATAGATGAAAACATACATCTCCATCTGAATGCAGAATTGATACAATTAGGCATTTTGATTTAGAAATCACACTGTGCATATGATTGTCCATATTTTATATTATTAATATTGTCCTATGGACTCTACAGAACTTCAAGAAGATGTCACTTTTTTTTTTTTTTTGGCCATTATCATGGTCATCACCATCTCGGTGATGTCAGTTAGCTTATTTAGGATTTATAAGATTCACGGTAAAGACGCTGAATTTTATGCTCAGAGGAGAATTTCCACAGTATTTATTCTCTGTGCCATGAATGCAGCAAGCTGCTCCTGGGCTCAGATTTGTTCTGCAATCCAGGCAAACACTGGAAAACAAGCAAGATGTAAAAGAAGACAGAAAAAGGTTCAAGCTTTGTTATTGTATCAAATGGCTTGCAGAGTACTGTTAATGTGGAAAGGAGCTGATGAAACATCGTACACCAGGATGGTTCCTTTGAGATAACATTTCACACAGCAGGTTCAGTCTTCAGTGTTTAAATAAATAAATAAATAACCTTCTGACAAATAAGAAAATAGGATAACAATACTCTAATGTGTGCATAAAGCTGATTATATGCAGTAGCAGACAATGGACAGTGCATAATGGATTATATTTGGCTATATTTTCAAAATGAATCAGTCAATTTTCATTTCATAAAGAATTAAAAGAGTGTTTTTCTGGTTTTGTTTTGAATTATAAATACAAGGATCTAACACAATGCCATTCTTTTTACTAATTGCAAGTTTCTTGAGAGTTTAGTGATGTTCTATATTCCTCACATTGCCACGATAACTTTTAAATCATACGTTAAAGACAATTCAGTCAGGCAAATCAGAAGCTACGTATAAAAATCGGCAGTAAAGAAAAGGACTCTTGAGACTGGTGGTAAACATGTTAAACTTAAGAGAGTAGAATATAAGGCATAGGAATGAAAGATGCTGACTTCACTGTGCTACCGAAAAGAGCTCTGTCCGGAGGAGTGGAGACGCAGGGCTTTGTAAGGGTTGGCTCTGGTGGCCAAAGAGGCCGCCAGCCCCAGCCACCAGCCCCAGCTTTGGCCAGATAGCCAAACACTCAAACACTCTAAGTAGAGCTGGCTCACTTGCATATTCCCTGGCCCACCTCATTCACGTTTTAACTGAAATGGGAGGCGTGTAGCCCATGAACACACCCACGTGGCAGGAAACTTAGTGGCACTTTGGCAAGCTGTCAAGTTGAAATGCCTAAGAGCTTCACCCACCAGTGGTTCGCTAGTGACTCATTACCTTGCCGTAAAAAACCTTCTGCTGTTGCAAGCCTAATTTTTGTTTTTTGAACTGGCTTCTTCATTTTTTGTACTGTCAAGAAAAGGTTGCTTTCCTCCTCTGCAATCCACCTCTGTCAGCAACAGGGGGACTGAGAATAAGCTTGAGGCATAATTGAGCAAATAACGTGCTTCTTGTGTTCTACACTGCGTTAATGCAGTGCCGTTTTAACTGCTGCCAGGCTGTGTCACATGGCCTTTGCTATTTGTCCTTTTGAACCCTTCTCATGTTTTTCACCTTTCTTGAACCTGTGAGAAGCTTCCCAGGCTGGAGCATGCACTGCAATGCACATCTTGCAGAGCTCTCCCATGCAAATTTTACCTCCCCCTCCTCCTTTCTCCTACCGTTACTTTCTAAAATGTAAAGACAGAAGACAAATGTATGGTTTATCTTTTTGTAGTAGGAAGAAGAGCAATAACAGTGATATCTTATACTTCTCTTGCGTTTGAAAATTTCAAGCTGTCCTCTATTTATTCCTCACCGTACATGAAATGGACCTTTGTCTCAGTGAATCTCACAGGGATTTGAGACATTCAGCCTTATAACCTCGTGTCAGATAAGGAAGCTTTACAATTATCTGATAAATGTGAAGTTGCATCAGAGAAAGGTTATGGGCTAGAACTACACCAGTGTCTAGGTTTCCTACTTTGAGCATGGAACAGTCAGGCTTTCCAGGTGGGACACACCAAATGGCAAGTCATCATATTACATTTTCTGTTAATTAACCAGATGAAAGTGTAGGCAATGTTCACCACAAGTAAGCCATATCACAGTCCAAAACCTCTTCTAGATAACTGATGCCTTCAGTTTCACAGTAACATTGTAGAGATACTCTTGTCATTTTAAAACAGCACGGTTGGGCTATCTGGTGAAATACAGCTTTTTCTGTTATGTCCTCTCATCTAAAAATTGTGGAGGAAGAGATGAAAATGGATTTCTGACGTAAGAAACCAAGGAGGAGACCATTGTGTGAAAACCTGAAGGCAGACCAGGGATGAAAGAATGTCATTTCTTCAATGTTGCCACTGAGGGTCTGTCTTGCTAGACATCATGTGAGCGCCACTGTGTTCAGCCTTCCAGGGAACCAGCTATAAGATGACTCAGACATGCCTGGCTTTCAGAAGGGAACATACAAAACAGTCGCTTTACCTCTGATCTCTCAGTGATAATCTTTGAGGGAGACATACAGCACAACTTCAAAAGGTAACTCTTTGCAATGCGACTTATAACTCTCTTGGATACCAAATACCAGGGATCCAATATAGGTCCGAGTTTTATGGCAAATCATAATCTCTCTCTGCATTAACCTCTTGATGTTTCACAATCCGTAAATAAAATTGCCTCCCTTGCAATGGAAAGATCATCACCTTAATGTTTCTCCGTGGTAGTGTTCCATCTATTCTGTAGATACAGACCTTTTCTCTCAGTCAGGCTAGTTGATATATATCGGATGATTTGTATCTATCTAGACTGCATGCAGCTTTGAAGTCTGCTGCTTCCATATCATACTGGAAAGAAGGCACAGGTGCCCAAGAGCTTTTTGATATTTCTTTTTCCAGGTACTGTGGTTGATCCAATAAAAAATATCTCTGCTACAAACCTGATCTTGCTAACTCTATCAAGACCACAACATTCCTGCAGAGAACTCTGTATCCATCCTTATCAAATACAGGTCACGTGAAATGAGCATGGGACAGTTAAAAAGTTGGAGACATAACAAACACAACCAAGGTATTTTTACCTTTCACTACTGATCTCAAGTTTGCTATTGGTTTTGAGGTGCACCCAAGTTCAGGTGAGTAAAGAAAATTAATTTAGCCTCTTCAGGACTGCATGAAACAGTCATCTAGACAAAAGGGTTAAGTAAACTGTAGTTAAAGAAATAAAAACTCTCAAAAGTCAGAGTGCACTCAAATTCCTCCTCATATTGTGCATAATACCAATGGATAGCACATGACATGTATTTGGAAAAAATTTGGTTTTTTGTTCACTTTTTTCAGAAAATTTTGAATTGTTCACTGTGCTTCTATTCCTGTAGGTGTACACCTCAATTATCTGCAGCTGATAAAACCCACGTCTGGCACACACAGATGCGGTGCTTCAGTCCAAACGTTGAGCCATTTTATAAGTTCACATTCTGATTTCCATCCAGACCTTTCAAAAGATCCGTCTTTAGAAATGATCCAGCAAGTAAGACAATACTGAACATTCAGCTACCCTTCCATATTTTCTGGGCAGAGGAATGCTTTGCTGAGCTTGCTGCTCCTGAAGCTGCAGCTGAGAGTCAGAAAGGAGTCAATGGCTTTGAACTTCTCTGCTCAGTTTCTGCCATGAGGATAAGAGAGGTTTGCTCAGTCTGCACCAGGAAACCAGGGCTGCATGTGTTCAGTGGCACATACCAGTAACTTTTCAGTGGTACATACCAGTAACCAGGAAGAGAACAGCAAGAAAGTTTTAGGCCCTTACTTGTTAACACACATTTCTCTAAGTGTAAAAATCAAAGCTTGTTATGCTAAGATGCATCTTCATAAGCTCAGCCTCACTCTTTTTTCCCCCCAAAAGGTGACAAGGCACTGTGATGAAACTTTCCAAAAGCTACCTGCACTGCTTTTCGCATCCCTCAGCCATGATATTTTGACAGGGCACAACGGGAAGGAGAAGCACCTGCCTGCAGCAGGGCTGCTGTCACTGATACCCAGAAGATCACAGTCCTTGACTGACGGCTCCTGAGGAACTGCTCTCAGCTGGCCATAGGCTAAGCGAGGAGGAACATCTGTCAGCAGAAATAGGCTGTACCACAATGAAGAATCAGATCAAGCGTACACCTTGATACAGGAGAATGCTTGGAGAGTGACTCCTCTCACTCATCCACTCAGAGAACTGCTTTGTATATATATATTTTTTTCCTGGCAACCCATTTGAGAAGCAAGGAAAGAAACTACCAGAGTGGGATTTGTGACATGGAACTGGTGAGGGTGAAGAGCAACTCCATTTGCCAACCCCAGGCATTTCTCTCTGAGTTACAGTAACTCCGAGTCAGGAGAGAAGCACAGTTGCTTACAGACTAAATCTGGAGAGAGCCAACTGGAATTTAAAACAAACAAACAACAATCCTACAGTCTCCTGGCCAAATTTACTCCCACTTCTTGTATAGGTTTTAAGCTGAAAATGTACTCAGTTGAGAAAATAAGAATGGAATTGGACAGCAGGTTCGGCTTCGTGACACAGCTTCTGTAACAGCTACAAACACACAGAATGGGTGGGCTTTTTAAAGTGTCTTTAAATTAAGTGCATTTAATTCCCTACTCGTCCCTACTTAATTAAACATATTTTTCATATAATTCCCAGAGCTCCTTTCATTTCTAAACACAGAAATACTTATGCTGTCTCCAGGCAACTGGCCTTGATGCTATTAATTTGCAGGACACAAACAGACCGTGCCACTGAGCAGTACGGATGTTAAGAAAGCACTGAATTTTAATTTTTGACATTCCATCTACACATGCAAGAAAACCCATTTTATTCTATGTAACTTTCTCAAAAAGATATTGTATCTTAATTTACATATTACTGTGGAAGAAAGCAAGCCTAAACCCTCTGCGAATGTTACTGACTGGAAACTAATATCCCTGAAAGGCTTTATTTACAGTTGGGTTTAACATTTGTAAGAATGTTTGCAGTTTTCAGGTGAAGTATAAAGCTTTCATTTACTCATAACTCCTTTACTTGGCAGCAAGTATTGCATTTAGCATAAGGTAATTTTGGAAATAATACTTGATAACTATTGGAGATAGAATAAGATAGCAAGTAAGCATATATTTGCCTACACAATCTGATGCATAATTAGCTTAATTTATCTCTTCTCCAGCTTCCAAGACACCTAATAACTAAAAGTAGCTTTAAATTAAGCTACTTTTAGTTAGGTGTCTTGGAAGCTGGAGAAGAGATAAACAGATGATCCTGAAAACAGGTGAAGCTGGGGAGAAGAGGCTTTCCCACAGGCAAAGATCAGGCAAACAAGATTACTGACAAAGTAGCCTATGCTTATAAGTCTAAGATCATTTGAATTAAAACAAAATGACAATGTATCTGATGACATCATAGAGATTAAGACCATTCTATCATAACAAAAAGCAGTGAAATTAGAATTCAGCAGAGAATGCTGCCCCTCCAGCTCTGAGGATGTGTCCATGTAGGGGTTTATATCCACAGACTCTCCAAAACGTTCTTTAAACACAGATTTTTTTTTTTCCCCTAATAACTTATTAACACTCTTTGAAATAACTTTAGCTCTTTCATTTAAAATTTTGTGGTATTTTTGTTATTGAGTATATATTTACCAACTGCATATATAAAACATTCCCGCATCATATGGATTTGCTGTGCCACATCTGAATTCCTTTCCTTCAATTATGCATTTAATAAACTGCGTAGGTTTTGGAGTAAAATTATTTCTTATTTATTGTTGTGAGAATCTCATCTGTTCGGGTTTGTTTGTACTCGCTGTTTTTCTCTGCAGATTACCAGACAACTACAGGTTTGTAGCCCTGTATCACTAATTCTTACTTGTTATTATTGTTAGAAATACCAGCTACTGTGCCTAATCTCATTCCCTGGAAAGAAAAAGAAAAAGAAAAAAAAAAAACACCTATAAAACACCTATGACAGACTTTAGCAGAGAAAGTTAAAATTTTACAAGGTGCTGAAGCCATTCTGAGATAAAAAGGAATGAAAAATTCAGCTGTGGGAAAGGACATCAGCCCTCCATGTAACCACGCTTTTTCTCCACAGCTGGTGCCCTTGCCAGGCTCTTTGGAAACATCTGCGAGCAGTATGTTTGCTTGAATAAGGTTATATTACAGCAGCACCCATCAGAAGAGCACTGCGCTCTTTTGTTTAGAGAGCACCTTATCTTTATGAATGCAGTGACTGGAAGAAGTGCTTTGGGAGTGCAAGGCACGCAGTGATACTAATTCCAGAAACAAGAGTAAACTAGAAACCTGATAGAAGATAGGTGTCAGATAACTCGTGGTTATAAAGTGGCTCAAAATAAGGTTTCAGGTGTATCAGAGGCTGGCATATATAAATTTGATAACACAAGTTCCTACATTTCAGGGCCAGAAAGGACTATTAGTATGATATTACTTAGGTCAACCTCCTTCATATCCCCTATCTTCCTGCAATGGGACCTACACTTCGTGCTCAGCTGGTGTCTGTCTTCCAGGACATCTTGATTTGAGAACATCAAGAGATGGAAAATTCATCTCTTCCTGAGACAGTCTATTCCAAAAATTAATTAATCCTCACTGATAAAAAAAGTGATGCATATCACTAGTTTGTATTCATCAAAATATATTCCAGCCATGCATTAATGTAATAGTTTTCTTAAAGATTCTTATTCACAATAATCAAACCTTAATCAATCCACTCTCAAAAAAAAAAAGGCAAAAAAAAAAAAACCAACACCCAAACCAACTCTCCAACTCTACAGATCCAGATGGTTCTGCATCTTGCTCTAAGGTATCCTTTAGAATCAACTTCAGGGTTTATGATTACATAGTATATATTTATAATCCTTTGAAAATGTGGATACTTGAAGTGTATGTGATACCTCGGTCACATAACTGCAAATAAATCCATACTTATTTGCAGAACGATCTCTTATCCTGGAGACTTTCCATATCCAAAGGAGCACACCGGTCCTCTTAAGAAGATATCTTCTTAACAACCATTTCTCACCTTATCAGAAGGCAAGGAAGCAATCTGAAGCTCAGATTGGTTCCTCCCCACTGCTGCAGAGGAAAAGGAAGGGCTTCAAATATTTTATATTTAGTGAAGCAGGAGGCTCAAGACTAATATTAACGTGAAATAACAGTTCTTACATTCTCTTCTCATTATTTTCTCATTGGCTGTTATCTGACCACCACAACAATCAGTTATCAAAACACATTGGTCAAATCCCTCTGTCAGATGTGAGCAATAAAGATCAGCTATCTTGGTAAGCACTCCTATTTCGAATCAATCCCCAAAACAGACATACATGGTATGTCCAGATTTGTTCATAATTTCATTTTATTTAAAAGTAAACTCAGTTTAAGTGTTTACAGATGCATTCTGAAAGCAGCCAGGAGTATTTCCAACAAACCGTATAGGAAGAAAGCACATGCAGTTCTCATTTGCACAGCCTCCTGCTTACAAGTGGATGTGCATCTAAAATGTTGTCCTCCTTTCCCTTGTCCCCTTTAACAGCTTTGTTTTGCATCTTCCTGGTGCCCACAGCTTGAGAATTATTGCTTTTCTCTTATTTAAAGTAATGAAGTTGGTTTATCAGGTAAAAGCAGATGCTAAAACTAGATTCTCTAATTATCACATAAAATGGATCCATACATATGTATGGCTTTATCAGGTAATAACAGGTACTGAATATTTATCCCTCCAGCCACAATGGCTACACATTACAAATTTATGACTCCTCAGTATCTACAGTGCAGCCTCCTCCCAGCCATCTCAAATCTCACCTGTCTCTGCTGGGGCTATGATTTTTTTTTCCTTTTTTTCATTTGGTTTTTGTTTTGCTTTGTTGTCACTACCACCACAACTAATTGTGCCGCTGTGGCATCCTCAAAAAATACACGTATTAACACCTACTGCATTTCCAGTTTTGCCACTAAGGAAAGTCTGCGTGTGTCACAAGGTCAACAAACACGCAAATTAAAAGTATTAAACAGACAAGTGAGGCTTCCAATTCAAACGGAGATACTTTCCAGGTCACCTTGAGATATAGTACTTGAAACATCTCATAAATTTCCCACGATGATGGCCTGAGATGAAATCCCCACAGAACACTATGAAATCCAAAGCTTTTTATAAGATCATTTCTGTTTCAGTGAACGCACAAATAGCTTTGTCCCTCCTTACTGAAAGGAGAAGCTTCACAATATGAAGCTGTGTAAAAGTCTAAGCAAACCTAGTCACTACATGAAGAACTGTAAGTACAGTATACACATTTTTTCTCACTTTATCATAATCCTAGAGTACAGTACAGTCATAAACCAGAGAGAGCAGTTCAAGTTTCTATGACAATGTTCTTGCACAGTATACCATCCTCACTAGTACACAGGAGATTCTTGAAAAATCCAACAGCAAAACCACAAATCAGAAAACTGCTTGAGTAGAAGACCGGGCAAAGAAAGAAAGCACAGGGGTAAAAGACCTGACACTGGCATCCTGCCCTCAGGATCCCATCATCTGGCTGCCTCTGAATCCAAACCACAACCAAGCACCTCCTGACTATTTCAGTCCTGGATCACAGCTGAATAAATTGTTCCATAAGGATTAGAACAGGCTCTAATAAAGCCCAGCTTCCTATAGCTGTGTGCCTTTTGATCCTCTGTTTCCTACCTCTAACTTCCTTTTCCCCTCCCTCTTCCTCCTCACATCACTTTGGTGAGCAAGAAAGCAGTTTTGTGACTGCAAGCTGTAAATCTGCTAATTGAGTAGCCGACACATCTGTGCTAATTAGCCAGCTGGCTACCACTAGGCAATGTGTAACAGCTGAATTTTGTGTGCCTTTCTTGTGTGGCAATGCTTCTGCTGCCATTTGTTACCAGAGGCTTCCATTTTAACAAAATACCTTTCAGGCTGAAATTCTCTTGAAACTGAAATTGTCTGCTTCTGCTTCAAGGTTGCACATGCACAGCTCCACACAGGAGCTGGGCTTTGGGCTTACCCAGTATCCTTTAAAAAAAGCAAAACAAAACAAGACCTATTTTTCTTAAGCTATTCAGCCACAATTTTAATATATCCTTTGACTGAATAGAAGTTTCAATTCTGTAAAATGGAACAAGCATATCCCTTCACAAACATTGTACAAATAAATTCATTTTCATGAAAAAGACAGACAAGTCACAAAAAATGAGAAATTACTGATATTATCTTCAAACTGTAGTTTGGACAATGTTTAATAAATCAGGAAAAGGACCTTTCACAGAATGAGGAGAGGAGAAGCTGTTCATTTAATTAATGCTCCCTATCTGTAGCTTCATAAGTCAAGGAGTCTTTGGAAGGTAATGTATGAAAATATAATTCAGGAATGAATTATGTTAGCATGGAGTCTCAGTTTTTGTTGCTTCTCTTAATGGAAACATTTTCCACCCCATTTCAGTGAAGGCTGGCAACATCTGAAAACGGGCAAGCAAAAACTGGCAGGCAATAAACAGCCTGAGCCACCAGAGAGAAACAAAAGGAAATCATTAACACTTGCATCCACCTTCAGATTTTTTATGCATTCACACTCACCTGGCACTCCAGCCCATGAGCTGTCTTTCCCATTATAAAGAAGAGATGAGTCACATTGAGAGCAAAAAGCTCGATCAGAGCCAAAGGTGAACAACAGCTTTCTATCCCTACACTCCAAGTGCAAAAATAAATCATGTATAAACTGCTGATTAATTAAACATACATAAAAACTTCCACAAAGAGTCTTGTTTGCACAGAATTTGTTCCTCTAAAGCACCTCTTTTTTTTTTTCTAGAACTGTATACAAGTGAGGGGGGAAAAAAAAAGTTAAGTCAGCTTTAAAATGCTGAGGAATGTGCTCAAAATACAACAATATAGCAAGTCATTTGTCTGCCTCAAGGCTTTCAGTTATGCTCCTTTGGTCTAGAAAAGAATATTCCAGATTTCCTAAATCAGAATTCTTCAACAGTGGATCAGAATTTCCCCCCCAGCCAATTAAAGGAGCATTCTGGTCCAAAGACTGTTTGTTGATTCTCACCTATTATCCTAATCTATCTGTTCATAATCCATTCTCGTGTTATGTTACAGTACTGAAATCCCTGGCTTTCCATCAAGAATATAACATCTCAGCTTTTGGAAGATTCTCAAAGTGATTATGTGTGCATAATTAATTGTCAAGAGTGAGATCATCAGTTCTACAGTATTCCCAGCTCCTCACTGGGATGAACAAGGCATCTTTTTGAATTGAACAAGGCAACCTTGTGAATGAACTCAGCATCCTTCTGCAGTCTATCTTCTACAGAATGCCAAACCATCTGCTTCTCCCAGATTTTTTAATTATACTTAGTAAAGTGAAATGTGACATTTTAGTAATGCATTAGATATAATGACTAGGCAATTACAATAGCCTTCTAATTACTCAGGACACAAAGCACTCTTGAATGTAGGTATAGAGAAAGAGGTATTCTGAGAACTCTTCTGCGAAAGAAAGAATTATAAAACTGAAAAAAAAAAGGCCATCCCAGCTGTTTTCTTACTCAGACAATGAGGATCAATATCTTTTCCTCTTTATTAAATTAGATTGAAATATCTCTTGTCTACCCTTCTTGGTTTTAAAGGAGAGTGGACGTATGATAGAAAATAGAAAATAGGAAAGAATGTCTCTTCACCAGATACATGTAGTTCTTTTTGCTTTCATAAGTATTAGAATAGACTCTAAGAAAGCTCATGTTATTCCTACCCTGCAGTACACAACAGAGCGCAGGTAAAGAGAGAGAAAGTTTGCTCATATTTGACTAATAGAACTCTAAACTTCAAAGCAAAATTGAGGGATTGACCTTTTGTTGCTGAATGTCAAAGTTATTTCCTCAAATCAGAGCTGATACATAAATGTCATCTTTATAATATGATGGCAACAAACAAGCAGATATAATAAATTAAACTAGCTTTCTCTTGTTATCAATCAGTAAGAATAGTCATTTTACTCAAGCCAGAATAGCACTGCATTAAAAAAAAAAAGTTCCATGTAAAAGGGAAGGAGAATTGTTTCAGTAAGCAGGTGCTCTATCTTTTTGCAGAAAGACAGCTTGGGGGGCTTACTGCTTCCATTTTATGCATAACAGCCTGCTATCAAGAGCATGCAGAAAGTCAGGGACCAACATCCAACTCCCTCCTTAGCCTTAAACACACAGATGCAGGAGAAATATCTTCTAACCGCAAGAGCAATCCTCCCTCAGGCTGAATACTAGTTTTCAGAAAGTCAGATCTTCAGGGACCACAGGAATGAGACAGATTTGACCATCTAACCAACTGGGCACTTTATTCTTTTCCACAGGGCAGTCTACCCTTCTTACACAGACTGCTTGCACTTCTTGTAGTAAGGAGATTTTTTATGAAATACATAAGGACACGACAGGGTAGGAGTTAGGAAGAGCTTTGTGATCTGCACACCCTGTCCTGATGCTGATATCTTGAACTTTGCAACACAATAAAAAAAAGTGCATCATTGTGCCAGGTGCCTTTTAAAATTCCTCAGTAATAATTTTCTTCATGTACATAACCCAGCATTTTTATTATTAATGGCCACGTTAAAATGCTAATAACTAAGCTAAAAGCTTAGTAATGAAATATGCATGTTGGTACATGAAGATATCATTAAAATCCATCCATATAGTATGTCATGTAATTTGTGGCTTTGTATTTGTACCAGCTCTTGGCAAAGTAATTAAAGAGCAGTCAACGCTTTCTCACTAATTAACATTGTCAGTATGTCTGTATGACATATAAAATGTGCTAATGAGCTGAGAACTTTCAGTATTTGGGATGACTTGTGTTTTTTCTCTGGCCTGGAAGGAATTTAATAAAGAAACATCTGGAAGTGGAGGCATCTTTTTATTTGTGGAAATCAAAGAAGGATAATGAATGGAACGAGAGGTTAGAAATCAGGAGACGTTAATTTATCTTCCTCATTTTGCTTCATTAAGTGAATCTGTGCTATCAAATAAAAATGATTTTGAGCACAGAGGTAAAATTTTTCATTCTGGTTTGAAATGATGATCTCTGAACAGCTGTATTTACTTCTCAGCTCCAATATGAGAATCACCTGGCCATTTCTGTATTTTTGACCCAGTTTGGTCTGAAACTCCAGAGATCAGGGAAAGGTAGGTTAGGTAACTTTAATCAAGACACCTGAGAATTTTCCAGTAAAATATTTATTTTTTCCTTCAATTAGGATGGATGACTTTTTGATGGGAATGAAGTTTTCACAAACTTTTGCCATGTCACGTGCAGATGTCCATCAGAGAACAGCTTGAGTTTTTATCATCCTGCTATGCACTATCCAGGCTGCCAGCTTGGATCTTTTACTTTAAAATAACTTCAGGAGGCAGACGAATCCATTCTTGGGAATGTGCAGGCTTTCAAGCTGCCTCTGTCCAAAGAAGGTCAGATCAGCAAAAGAGAATAGCGCTTGGGATCCTAAGACTTGCAGCGACTTAAATAACTGTGCAGTGTGCCCTGGGGTTCCTGGCTGTCTGGCATAGTCTGTGTCCTGAGGGTTTAAGCCCCAAGCAGAAACTGGCTTCCAGTTTTACAGAAGATGACCAATGCAGGTGTCTGAGGCTTCCCAGACCCTCAAGAACAGAGCCCAAAACCAGGAACTTCTTGAGCAAAAGAAGAAAGCAAGCTATACAGGAGGGAAAAAAAAAAAAAAAAGAGTCTGAGATATGAGATACCCAACAGCTAAATCCAAGCAGATTATCATTATGAATGTGATATCATACTGATATCTTCATTTCTTTCACAGGCAAGTAATATAAGGACTTCATTTTTTCATCCTCACTTCTCCTATATGCAACCAATATTGAAGAGTTCTCATTCCAACATCTATACATAATGGTCCAGACCTTTGCTCTGGGAATATAAGCCATAGCTACACTACCGAAAGGGGTAGCTAGGAATGACAGGACTGGCTTCAAGAAAAGGATGACTGAAGGCACTTGTGTGGCAGTGTAGGAGTTTGTACTAAACTCTGCCAGATAGATCAAAAAGAAAAAAGCAGTGGTCAGGAAAGACAAGCGTGAAAACACACATACTGAGCATGAAGAGAGATAATCTTTAAAATGCCCATCTGTTGCCAAAATGACTTCTGTTTCACGAATAAATGAATATGAAAATGTCTCAAGCAACATCTTATATTCTGACATCTTTAATTGCAATTCCCAATGAGAAGTATAAAAATTCTTTCCTGACATCACCATAGGATGAACATTGCCATCTTGGAAAGAAGAAATCAGAAACCCATGGTTCCTTTTTCCTGCGATGTCTGAAAACGAATCTGACACTGAATATATGCATCTCATCTAGAGGAATAAACAGTGTCTCCACGTCACCGTCACCAGACACATTTGGGAGCTATTGCATTTCAGACCACATTTTCCTCAGAACTTGTGTAAGAGTGGTAAAACTCAACATAGAAATTGCAGCACTTCAGCTTGAGTATACCACAGAGATAACACAGATCTGTAATTTTAATGGTGCACTATGACAGTGTAAATAATTCAAGGAGCCCAAAATCCATTAGTAATTTGCCATTATGAAGGCAGTTTTATTGAGAGAATTCTCTCCTTCTTCCTATTTGACTACGAGAAAAGTTTTCATGTTCTTCCTCACACACTCTTTCCTGTGGTTTGCACTATTTTCTAAATGTACAATGGTTTCTTTATTCTATAGCTCAGAAACTTCTTTGCAGTTTCTTCTTTCAATGTACTTTGTAAACAAGTCACGAGAATAGATCTACTTTTTTCCTCCTATCAGTTAACACTGGTTGCATTACCTTTGAAGATAAACAACTTCATTTTGCATGTTTAAAGCATGTTCTTTACAACAGACACAAACAGATCTAAATCCAGACAGTCAAGCATTCCTCCACTAGGGTTACAACTTTGCTTTGCTCAGGAATGTATATACATTTGAATTGCATATGTCACCTAATTTGGGTAACTGAGGGAGCTATAATAGTAACTCTGCCTTTCTGACAGATACTAGGCTCTGAAATCATGTGATGGAACGAAATATATAAAACATAGCATTCTAAAATGTCTGGTATCCAAATTAAGCCCATGAGATATTTTAGTTTTTTACTGTGCAGGATTTTCCTTTGCCCTTTTTCAAAAACTCTTGTCATAAAAAGCAATATTGATCTTTCTACCCATCTATTCTGTATAAAGAGAGATTTAATATGCTTTATTCATGATCTGCCTCCAGGCTCAAATTGTGAAAACAATTGCCAAGCGTTAACTTTGCATTCAAATTACATCTATGTTTTACTCATGGCTTTTTGCTGCTCAGAACTGTTTGAGTCTGCATGTGACCAAAGGGTTCCAACACATTGCTAGATACTTGGGATAATCAACACACTGGAAATTATAACAGCTCTCCTTCAGAGCAAGAACTAAGAATGGACTGAGAGTGTTCTCCCTGGGTTCAATGTAAAGTTAATGTATAATATGAAGGTTATGAGCGATCCTAGGTAAAGAAAGAAGGGCAACAGTGTTTGTACACTAACCTAGAGAGGAGCAGAAAGTCCTGCAGTGATTCCCCCAGTATTCCAGGATCTAGAGACTGTGTAGGTAGTAGGTCCTAATGAATGTGTGTGCTGTAATAGCATCCCTCGCACCACCGCCACCCCCCCAAAAAAGCGGGAAAGAAAGGACACCATAAATCTATCAATTGACCATAATACAATATTGAATAATAGGTAAGTCATGCTTTCCCTTGGACAGCTAAAGGACTGCCACTGGGATTCGTGGCTTACTGCACTGCTGCCATGCACATTTGCTGAAGGCCTCACGTGAGTGCTGGAATTTGCAGCGAGAGGAAATAAGGGGTTTGGTTTTGGAGGATTATTTTTCCCACTCAGGATTTAGGCAGACAGGAGTAAATTTCCATGCCCATTAAAACTTTATGTTCAAATCAGTACCCAGTCTATAAATTTTTGAAACTCTTGAATTTTTATTAATTTTAAGATAAACTAACAGTTACTGTTACTCGCTCAGCTACCCACAAACACAAAAAGGCATTGTGAAATGCTACCAATATATTTTTGGAGAAGATGGATAGCATCTAGTGAATGAGGCAAGTATCCAAAGAAGTTGAGGCTGGGTAACATGCAGGGAACAAGAAATGAAGGTTCACAGAGGACTGATTACATACAAAGAACTGAAAAGATGTCTTAACTAATGCATGTTATATCTAAACCTCAGTCTAAGGAAGGCAAAGGTCTTTTTCCAAAAACAGTAAGTAGCTAAGCCTTTGCAGTAACGTCAGTGTCAATTCATTTTAGACGATGCATCTAACAGTACTGCTATCATGATGATTAGTTACTAATTTTCAAGATCCAAATTTGATTTCCAAGAGCAGTTAGAAGCCTTTGCTATCTACCCGTAACACATAACAAAGCTTTGAAAAAATATTCTGTTGTTTATCCATTAAAAATTGCAACTTGACAAGTTTGACATCTGAATATACTACTTCTTTCTATAACAGGATGACAAGACAACTTTTCCTTCTCATTGTAATCAGCATACACAAATGCAAGCAAACTTGCAAACAGAAAAATGACAAACCTGTATCAAAACTGCCACCCTAGAAAGCTATGGCACTGCTTCTATTCTGTCTATACTGCTCAGGAAGAGTAAATGCTTCAATAGGTACCACTGAATTCCAGACTTTAAATGAACACAGCAAATCATCTAAGCACCCTAGGGTTTGCTTTTTCATTATTAAAAAGTCAGATACATAGGCAATTTAATTATGTCAGTAAATGCAATGTGCATTTTCATGCATAAAAGGAATAATTTAGATGATATATTTTTGTCAAATCACTTTCTCATTGTTTCAAAAATGTTTCTGAATGCTAAATGTAAGCCCATATTATTCTACTCAAGTTTTTTTAAGCTGATTAGATGGTCAAATATTACCTACTCAAACGAGATAATGACTATGAGATTAATCTAAGGCAAGGCAATATACCATAGATCAGAAAGCAAAGGGCTGTGAGATGATTGCATGTTACCAGGGAAATAAAATCAAGAGGAAAAAACTATGTACCACTAGAGGTTTGCCAATGGGAGTGAAAGTTAAATTAGAGATAATTTAATGAAATATTTATTACTGACTGCAAGATATGGCTTTTGCATTTTCCCAAATGAGGCTCCCTTGAAAGGTGTATTGATTAAACCACATGCATTATCGTACTCATGTTCAGAGCAAATTCAAATGTTTTTTCAAAGTTTTTATACAATTATGAAGCTAATACATATTTTATAGCTATGATATACTTTTGAATGTGTTTTATTTGTAAATGTGAAATTTTAGTGTCTTAAATGCAAAAAATATCACCAAGTAAAGGAAAATATACAAATGCATATTGACAACATTTACAATAGGGCTTAGTTTAGTACCTATAAAGTGTTTGGCAAGTAGCATTTTATGTGCATTTTGTGTGTCATAAGAGCTATATTGACTCATTTGCTGGTGTAACTGCCTCTTATTTCAGCAAAGCTCATGTTCACATTCCTAGGACACCTACAGACTGTTTCCTTTATAGACAGAGCCTGCTTTTGCCATTCTTTCTACTTACGTACTTATGGGAACAGAGGTGGATTTTCTGAGGACACAAGAACTCCACAGTTGTATCAAGACCCTCACTGCTGCAAAATCTGGACATCCCACCTTGTCAGAGTACCTATTCTCACGGGACCCTCATACTGCTCTTCAGCATTTAAGTATGACCTGAAGCAAATAAGTGCCACTCTCAGATACAGATTGCTGCTATGCATTTATGCTTTCAGGAATAACGCCATAAGGGATTTAGAGAGGTACAACATTTTTTGCTATCTGATGCAAAAAAGAACCTGAAAGCCAGGATGTATTTAAGAAGGAGCAACTCAAAAGCTTTACATACTGAGCTGTGATCAGAATAAGTTCCAAGTAAACTAAAAAATACAGAAATATCTCAGATTTAGGAGAGATGCCTGAGGACTGGAGGACTCCTATCTTCAAAAAAGGCAAAAAGGAGAACCCAGGGAACTACCAGCTTCACCTCACTCCCTGGAAACATGATGGAGCAATCCTGGCAAATGTTTCAAGGCACATGAAGGAGAAGAAAATAATCAGGAGTAGTCAGCACTAACAAAAGTATCCTTTTTAATTACTTCCACTGGAGTTGTACAGTATTTCTAAATAGCTGAGACATCTTAGCAAATTGTAATAATTACATATATATTTGCATCTTAACCTTTTTGCTTAACATTTCTGACGCTTTCTTGGCATTTCAGGGCATTAATCAGCAAATTTTCTCATTGAAAACATGTCATGCTTGTTTGTTTTGTGCTCCCCTCATGAGGGTTACATTCCGTAATTTTGAATAAGTTCTGATGAACTCTAATATAGGTTTAAAATCTGCATTCATTTACTGAACATAGTTTTATTATATTTCTATTGCATAGTGACTGACAGCAGAGCAATGAGACTAGATTACAAAACAAACTCTACTTGGGTTTGGAAAACAGTCACTGGCTTTTGGTTCTTTGTTCAGAGAGAAAATTTCAAGGTTCTTTACAAACGTGAGTACAAGAGAGAAAAAGCTACTTAAATATGTGAATTATCATTGTGTGATGGTACTAAAACAGATTTACAATACAACAGCTGGGGTTCAGTGATCTAGATCTGTGTTGTTCATCTCCCAGCCTCTCTGCTATTTCTTAGGTGCAAACATTTCCTTCCAAAATCTATGATTCATAGATATCATACAATCGATACATCTTATGTGCCATGGGATTACACTTTACTGTAAAACTTCCACTTGTCTGTAAAGGGTTAACAGATGTTTAATAGATGTTATACAGCTCAGACACCAGAAACAGTGGCTCTCAGTACTGGTATATTCTCATGCTGAATTCATAGCAATTTATAATACAATCTATCCACATCCATAACATCTCTATAGTAACTCTTTTACTAAGGTTCATTTTTTTCCAGACTCAGTATGTAGCAATTTAGGTACAACCATCTGTTTTTTCTCTCCTGAAATATCCTCCCACTTTCATAGTTCTTCCTTCTTGCACTGGCAATGTTTCATTCCATTTTTTAAGTATTATTTCCTCTGGTGTTTCTCACCATGTAAATTTAGCAGGGCTAGCAGAAGAACAGCAGCATTTGGCAAGGAATATTTATCATATAGGCTGATCTCTGCATTTATGTATCAGTCAGTACAGAACGAAGGAGTCAGACAAGAACAATTCAGCTTCCTAGTATTCACAGTTACATTGGTGGACAATGTGGCAAAATGGAAGTGTCTACCTATTCGCACCCAGCTAGTGGGAATAAGCAAAAGCAAAAGGCTGAGAAAGAGTCAGAGCACTTGCTCCACCACCTTGTTCTTGTCAATAGAATAGTTATATGCATTGGCATGCATGCAGAGATTTCAGGAGTCAAGGGAAAAGTTACAATTTAGAGTTACCGCCTCTGAGATATGATATCCTCTAGGGTTGCTCATAGATTTTTCTTTGTAAAATGTGACCTCATACTCATGTTGGTATTTAAGACTCAAATCTGCTCCTAAATGCCCTGTATTTTTCCTTGCATGCCTTTGACTTAACTCCAGATGTGATTTCATGTGGAAGAACAAATGGGAACTCTGATCATGGCTTGGTATACCTTCTTGGATCTGTAAATTGTTTTGCCTCCCACTTATTGACAGAAAAATTAAATTAGGAATTTCCTGCTAAAGCCATCATCCAAGAGATTACCACAAGGTAACCTCAGGCTGGAAGTATGCATGAGGCATCATCATAAGCCTTCTGAGCGGTGACAGTGTCATCCCATATCAGGATAATGCATTCAGGAGAAGCACCAAGTAAGGTGGTTCATAATTTCCAGACTCTAATGTTCACTCCATCTGAACCCCAAATTCAGAGAGAGCTTCTGTACTAAAATTTCTTAAGTTTTCTAGCACCTCAGCTATTCTCCATTAGCTCTGCAAAATAATCACTTTGGAATTTCCTTAACTTTCATCAGGGTTTTCTAACTTGATGTTGTACTGCATAAATGTTCTTACCCTCTAGGGTCCTATGTCCCCTTCTTATTAAAACGATCCTAATCTACAGGTCACAGCTGTATTTGTATTCATGTATGCAGACATGCAAAAAAGGTATTGAATACTGCAGCCTTTATTCTGCATTTCATTTTTCATTCTCTTTCCTTACTAACTAATGGAGCATTTCTCTTCTACGTTTAGAGTTCCTTCTTGCCTTTCATATTTCTTAATAGCTGTAATCCATTTTGTGTCTTTACTTTCCCTGCTTCTGCAGGCTTCCCTTCTATATCTACCCCTTAGTTATACATTTTCTTTTCTTTAACGGTTTTATTGTTTATACACGAACTCCTGTTCCAGCTGCAGATATCACAGGGCATATTTAGATACTGCCCTTGGTTTAACAGAACGAAGAATTGCTCGATAAGATAAGGAAAAGCTTCAAATCTCTCCTGAGAGTACACTGCCTCCTATCCCACAACCTTATGCTTTAATACCCTACAGGGAAAGGTTCTATGCTGAGAATCTAAATAATCACTTTCTTCTTTATCTACACTGAAACAGCTTATCATTTTAAACTCTTTCATATTGTTGATATTTTTTGATATTATTTATTTTGGTAATTAACCAGCGTTCTTCAGCTGCTTTCTGATCTCCCTTAGTACTTTTTCCCTGAAGATCTTGCACAAGTCCCTAAATTATTAATAAGTTCTATTGTTCTTAATGCTTATTCTTCCTTCCTTGGAAAGATGCTATTGCTTATACCGTTGGAGATCAACTTCTAACAAAAAGGAATTTTTACAATATATAATTGCACAATTTCTTTCATGGAAATGTTTAACTTCAGTCTTTAGTATTGTATCCTGAAAGAGTGATGGTCTTCAAAAACACCAGCGGACACATGAGAAAGTCTGCTTGAAAGTGCCTCCAGAAAGGTGGAAGTGTTGTTTACATTCTTACTTACATTGATTTACTATCTGGTTTTATATGCTTTAGTTTTATTCCCACATTATAAATACTTTATAGCTCTTTCAACGTAGCTTCAAATTATGCTGCAGGATAGGTGAACATACCAATTCACATGGTTTAAAGAGGATTGTGTGCATTAGGGTTTTTTCTCTTTCTTGCCTCAAAGCTGTTTATGACCGATATCTCTGAAGATTTTAACAAAAAAAAATCATTTGCTCTTACATTTCACTCTACAAAATAGCTTGTATCTGCTGTTTGGGGTGGTTGGTTCTTCTTTAGTGAAATTTACAGCTTCCACAGGTTTGCGTGATTTTGTTGCTTGTTTACTGAAAAGTAGTAAACAGTATTTTTTTTTAACAAAAGTTTGAAATTTGTTTGCTGTTTGAGGATCAAGTAATGTTCCTTTAAAGAAAGAGATCTTTATGGTCAACAAACATGTCTGGGATGGTCTTACCATGGTAAAGGAAATCTCATGAGAACTGTGTGCTTTCAAGCAGATCTGTTTAAAACAATTCCTCCAGTGTAGCAGTTGAAAACTTCAATAATTACAAGCACACCTTGTTTTGGCACAGTATCCATTAATTCCCTTTGTTGGCTACAGAACAATTTTATCATTCTTGGCAGTAGAAGTTATTGCATTGCCTTGATTAGTACTACTGAAGGGAAACCAAAATAATTTGGTGCTGATTGGATTTTGAGTGGAACTATAGAGGCAACTTCTTTCCGAATAAATACCATTCCTTTTCAACTTTCTTTCCCATGTCACATGCAGCTAAGTCACAGCTGGGGTGAGCAAAGGACATGAGCATAAGTTTGTTAACACTTCAAAGTGTCTTCTGTTGAAACTATGCAAATTATGAAATTTCATGGAAGACAGTCATGTATTTATCTGCTTAGGACCTAGAAAAATAATTCCTTGTTTCTTTATTAGAATTTTTTATGGCAAGACCTTGTACTGAGGTCAACACCTTCAGCATCAAACCATCAGAACTACAGTTTGTAGGTGCTTTAGGTAGTACAATTGCTATGTGAACTGTTATCTTCACTAGTAATACCACTGAGAACAGCTGAAGTAAGCTCTGATAACATTACTTCCAAGTTCCTTCATAGACACAGATGACAAAAGATATAAGCACACCACAGAGCCTCAGTTGTGTACCAGACGCTTGGTGCTGGGAAGCCTATAGGTACCTTTTATGTTTATGTAGCATAATACAGAACACTGATCCCCAGAAAACAGACTTCTGTTTGAGATGGTTTGAGAAAAAGTCCCCAAAACAGTTATGTTTTTATCTTTTACTCACTTGAAAAAGTGAAATAACAGTTGGGCTTATTAAAACAGAAGGTATATCAAGCCTATCTGGCTACATCACATCAGTCTACAAAGGAAAGAATAAGAAAGGCAAGTAGAGAAAAAGAAGCAAACAAATCTTCAAAAAACGTAAAGCTTTAAATATTTAAGAAATCTGTCTCTTTGCTATCTTTTTCATTATTTATTTCTGTATGAAAAGCTCTCTACTATTCTGGGCCTTCCCAAGCAAGAAGTACCACAGCACATCTCAATATTTAAACTATGTAGCTTAGCCATGTGTGCTAAGCTGTGTCTTCTCCCATGGACCCATCAGGCTGGCAGAAATGTAGGTATAAAGTAGGCTAGCTACTGACATTAGATCATTCATAAAAAATGCTTTTGAAACAAGAACAAAAAGAATCATAAATATGTTGTCGATATCGTAGCAAATATCTGAATTTATCTAGGGGCAGAAAAGTTTTCTGCTCTGAGAGTTTGTTCCTACAACGTGTGTGATGCTGCAGTCATAATCCCCAAAGTGGCTGGTGCTGAAAACTCCAGCTGGTTTCAACATCAGCTCACCTCCGTCGAAGTGCGGGATTGCGTTTGCTACAAAACCCTGGTAGGTCAAGACCCTTGGTTTAAGTAAGAAAACAGAGAAAAAAGATAATGTGACCGTGTAACTGTCACTTTCAAGTTTCATTCTCATCTCTTCTGTGACCTGATGCAGACCTTACTTACTGAAGCTAGCAGGGAGGCTTTTGCTGAACTGGCCAACCGGAAAAAAACAGACTCTTGGCTGTGTCTACAGAGCAGTGGGGAGGCAGAGGCAAGGAGCTGGGGGCACGCCCTGCACCAGGCGGAGTGCCTGGGTCCCCGGGCAGGGCTCAGCCATGCAGCTGCGCTGGCAGAGCCTCATGCTGGCATTCCCCGAAATGCTGGTTGGTTCCACTGCAGGTGGCTGCTGCCGGCATAAGGGGGAGGCAGACTGCAGGATTGGTCCAGGCTATAGCCCTAGCTGAAACATTTCCGGACTTATGATTAAATATATATATGAATGCCTTTTTCAACAGGGTTATAAAACACTATACACTGTAAGGACTAAAGCCCAGTCCCAGGATATTGGTTTTCCAACACATTTTGTGCATCCTGAAGAGTCCAAAAACAATATGCTGTTACTGTCACCAGATATATATCATTCATTACTTTTGTTTCAATCTTATTTCATAAAAACACGTTTATGAAGCTCATCCTTCTAACCCCACAACTGCAAGTCACATTTAATGCCTTCACTGATGTGAGATAGAAAAAGAATTGTTTTATGGTCTGAAGAAATATCTGTTTTATAAAAGTTACACAGGGATATTCCTTAACAAATCTGCTTCTAACAGCCCGCTGAAATGAATCACTTATACAAGTATCCAGATTCTTGCCACAGTTTTCAATAAGTGTATTTATAGCTATTCTGTATAAAGAAAATAAGAGTCGCAACTTGACTTCAGCCTACAAAGACACATCTTTATCCACACATCACTTTAATAAAGAGCCATCATTTAATTGGCCGTGCTGGTAGGATGACTTCATAGTGTGATCATTCAACAGGCAAACAAAGCATAGTTTGCTTATTTTCTTGTTAAAAAAGAACAGCCCTTGAGACAAATGCACACAAAGTTTTGAAAAATCAAAAGAGTAAATTTAGCTTTTATGTTCTAATTCCAGTCAAACCAGAATCCCAAAGCTACATGACAGCCATTCTCCTATATGACAACTATAAAAAAGATAACAGAATTCTTACCTTCTTTTTCACAGGGAAATGCGTCAGAGAAGAGCCTAGGGCTGTATGCATTACACACACTGTGAGCAGATGAGCTCACATGCTCCCTAAGCCCATTGAGGAGCTTGGGCTAATTCATCAGCTACACAAGCTAATAAACAGAGTGCCTCAACCCACCGTGACAATGAGGGACATACAATATTCGCAGGCTAATTTTTTAATATGAGAAGTCAACAGAGGAATGAAGGACAAAAAAGTTAATTTCAGTTAATCACTACAAAAATTAAGATCACCTCAAAAACTGTACAAGAGGGATTTTTCACAAGTACCTAATTACCTAATCATTCCATGTGTGATAACTAATGGTCATAAATAGAGATGACCATATTTTATACACGAGGAAGTCAGAATTTCACTAATATGCTAAATAATGTCCTATAAAAAATGTATATAGCAAAAATGTACAACACTTCTTATCAAAAGCGAAATTCACAATTTTTAAAGGGAAAATATTACCACTTTATCTATTCAGGAAAGCTAACAATTTTTTTGGCATGTTTGCAAAATAGTTTTTGTGTTTTTCATTCTAATTTACTACAGCAAAGGCCACCGTCATTTGCTTTATAAATAGCATAATATAAAATGCATAAAAACCTGAAAGTAAAACATCAGAATAGCTTTTTGTGTTGTTGTTTTTCTTAAAGAGCATGTTTTCAAGTTAAATGGTACATTTATAAGCAAGTGAGCATTTAGCCATCTTAATCCATTTGCATTCTGTTGAGATAAGTTATCAGTAGTTCAGTAATTGAATTTCTTTCAAATTCATATGGTGTCTGCCTGCAGGGGACACATTAACTGCTAGGCCCAAAATTACATAAACTTTACAACGTTCCGCTAGAAATCAAATAGCAGAAAGCCAAAACAAACACATGCACCAGAGCTTTGAGACAACCAAATGTTAAAGCATTTCTAGGGGAGAGGAGGGGGCAAGCTGAAAGTTTATTCTTGAGATTCAACTCATCCAGCTTACTCAACGGCGCTAAGAACTGTTTAGAATCCATCAGTACTTCCACGAATTATGCCAATGGTACTGTAAATCTGGAGTAATTACAATGTTAGAGGGGCTGTGGGGCTGGGACACCACCGTCCTGCTGCAGTGAACAGCCAACACGAGCCGATCACGGAACATTTCATGTGTTGAATGGATATACTAGGGGAGGGGTACCTACACAGACACTGCGCCACAGCTAATGCAGATTTCTACAGCATTACAGCCTAAGGCCATTATTTCTTAAGTGTAGCTACGTAAAAAAGCTTAGATAGATCACATAAATTACACAAAAACCATGCCAGACTCTCAGCTGTATAAAAGTGTTTGCATGTTTCCCACTGGTATGTCTGCATCAGTTAATGCTATTTGTGGATCCCACCTTCTGAGAAAACCATCAGTGGAAGTGTAACAGAGATATCAACCCAACTCCTCCTTTCTCCTCTCCTCCCATCCACACTCAGACAGAGGACTCTACCAGCAGGATGCTGCACCAAGCAGAAGCTGTCGCGTTAGTGGGTACAGCCAAAAGCTGTTACTTCCAGCTTAACTGCATGACCAGCAGTCACCCTCTCACTACAAGGGATTCAGCTATGTCTCCAGTGATGGCAATTCAATCTGTTTGGCCTTGGGCACAAGGTGTTGCTGCTGCTCATCTTGAAAATACAAATATGCATATGAAAGCTTGGGGCTAAATACTTCAGTGGAGATGGTTCTAGTGGGATGGCAACCAGCAGGTATCAGAGCTGATCTGGATCCATACTGTACCTGGTCAGGTAACTCCCAATGGCTTATTGCTGGTATTTATGGTTGGTCGTTTTTAAGATTTAGTGAAATAAAATCCTGTGTTTCTGTTTGCCAACCTAGAACTGGGAATGACTACAGGAAAAATTTAGAAACTACGCTGATGAGAGCCTGCTCCAACCTGAAGAGACAGAATAGGAAAGTGAGGGGTTACTGCTTGCCTTTGGTAACTCCTCCAAGCCCACTGAGCCCCAGGAAGAAGGGGTGGAGAGCTTGTGACCTTACACATCTTCTAGAAGAAATTTGTCAAGCCCTGATCCGTACTTTCACAGCGATAAGCTTTATTGCTTCCAGCAGAACAAGGCACCTGTACTTAAATACATGGTATTGCCAGCATTTAAATGTTACAGATCAGAGATGTGACATGTCACACTCTAAGATCACACCATGACTATCTGTCAGCTTCAATTTTTCTCGTTAGAGGTTGTCTATTGAGAAGTACCAGACACCCACTCCTGGTGTTCTCTGCAAAGCCCTGGCTGTGCTGCCTGGAAGTCATTCTCAGCCTGTGCTGCTGATGAACAGTGCTGTGATGCAGACAATGTATGTATCCATGCATCTGCTGCAAAAGGGCTTAGGGACTTTGAGACAGGGATCTTTTAATAAAAAAGCCTCTTCCTCCCTATTTTCTCTGCCATGCCAAGCAGTTTTGTTGTATATAATGAAACCAGGTTTCTTTATCTCTTGCAACAAAGGTATTGAAAAGTTTTGCCTTTGCAAAAGCCGTAGTGTACAACACCTGTTTTCCCTCATATTACCCCAGTAAATATGAGAGGATAAATATTATATATATTATATAACATTTATATTATAATATTTATATATTATATAATATTATATAAATATTCCCAGCAAGTGGGAATGTGAGTGATCTAGTTCTTCGCTTTCTTCAAGAAAAACAGGTGGTAAGCACAGATTCTTTAGATGTCAAATGCAGGCTTTTCCTAAAGGGTTGCTAATGCTCATCCTTGCAACATCCCTAACAAATACATTTGAATGGATAAGCCACACAATAGTAAGCTAAGCTAAATGGGAAAGCAAAGGGCATACAAAAAGCTTCAACAGTAATGAACATAACGCACTAAAGAAGAAATGCTTTTGAAACCTGAAGTGTGTGGTGCCTGTGAACATCTCTTCTAAAATATAATTCTCTTGCTTTCTCACTTTTGCTGAAAACCAGAGCCCATGGAGCCTCAAGTTTCTAAGACAACAGTGTTAGCTGTCCCTGAACCTAAACTGAAAACAAACGCTTCTCTGTAGAAGATTTTTCCATCTATACAGTAAATAGGCTGGTTCTTTGACCCTTCTTCAATATTTTAACTATGTATTTGTTGTTTACAATTTAATTTATCCAGCTCACTATAACACAAACAGAAATGTACACGAAGAAATGAAAGCTGAAAGGTTTTAGGAGTAGCACAGGTTGTGTAAGAGCCTCGGTACTGATCCTTGTAGCAGCAGCAACATGAGATGTGAGTTTGTGTAAGGGAAAGAGAAGCCTACCAAGATAAAACAAATCAGCAAACCAAATTAAAGTTGTTAACTAGATATTGATTAGCTGGTTTATCAGTTATTGCTGTGGGATTGCGGGTGAAGAATCACTGAATAAGTTGCTATGTCTGAGAATGGGAAAATAAAGCTTGTGGGTTCTTCATTGCCAGTGATACAAATTTAGCTGTTTATAATCAATAAATTACTGTGATTTGTTCTTTATATTTTCCTTAGTGACAAAGTCTATAAATCAGAATGATTCACTTTAATGAATGGATTCTGCATGACTACAAAGCACATTATTTTTTTTTTAAGACTGATGGCCTGAGCACTACTCATTATACTTATTTGTTCAGTGCAGCTTTGTTTTTCACATCATTTGAATTACCATTCACTTAGATTGCTGCTAGAGTTAATCTACTGCGTATAGCAGGTTGTAGAGCTGTTTAAAATAATTACTCATCTGTTTCTAGCCTAGCTATTTTCATATGAGTTCCTTTAAAAATAGAGATTGGGATGGTGGGAGAGAAGGAGAGATCATAATTTCAAATCAGTTGTTTATGCTGAATAAAATCAGAAATTAAGTGATCTGGATCAACATGATAGTGAATGGAAAATTAGTAATGAATTTCTTCTAATTTATGCTAATAAAACCAGAAAGACTGTGCAAAACTGGCATGAGAAAAGGCTGAAATTCTTAACTTTATAGAGGATTTGGGAACATTTCTAGGAAAGTAAAAGGACAGAGGTTAACCTAAGGAGCAATCTGCAAATGGCAACAGGGCATAATAAAATAAAATTGTGTAAATGGCAAAGATTTTCAAATTGTGCTGGGTGGGAAAAAATCAATATGAAATATGTCCACACATTGTAAGTACAGTCGTTGTGGTTTGAAGCTTAGCTAAGCTGAGAATTCTTAACAGTGTGATGGATCACCAAAAACACCACAGCTTTGCAAGAAGTTATGTATAAAGGTCTGTACAAATTAAAATATCTGCATCATTCTAAGGTGGACATTAATAGCAAAATTATGCAATTACCATGCTTTGGTTTCAAAAGTATTAATGAAAGAGTAGCAAAGAACACAGACAAAAAAAACCAAAGCACAGATCTCATCAGTACATAAGCTCACTGTGAGGATAAAGAACAAAATAAAATGATTAATTTTGTGCAAAATTTGCAAATGGGCTCTTCCAAATATAAATTCTTAGAAGTGCATCATAGAAGTTGCCCATATGGACTTCAGATGTGATAGAGGAAAGGAAGAGGTATGGAAGTGAACAATAGGCACTGAGTACTTTCACAGTGTAACCAACAATTAATTAATTGATTGATTGATTGACTCATATATAACGGCACAGTGAAGAGCCCTGTGTGTTTTTGTAACACTATAAACAGACATTACTGGATATTTGCATGCAAGTTCTCCAGTCACCTTAACCATGCTCTCATTAGCTCAAGGCACATGAGAAATGGCTGAAATTGCCATAATGTCAGAATCTAAAGAGACTTAATTACAGTTGGGATTAATCTCCTGTAAGAGCAACAGCATGTGTTTCTGTAAGTCCTGTTACATGATAGAGCTGAGTGAAATAGGCAAACCACAGATAGCAGAAAGAATGTCTGAGGACTTCAAAATCTAGACAACAGAAAATAGTACTTAGAAATAGATTTGCATATGTAGTAGATTGTCCTTCAGTGTTTAGGGAGAATGTTAATACCAAGTGGACAGAATCAGAGACTCAAAGGTGAGATAATCTCAGTAACTCTGACTACAAGCAACTAAACGCCTCCTGACTGCAGGAAAGTAAATAAGAAACAGCATGCAGAAGGACAGCATGCCTTTTGTGCCAAGTCTTTTGATGGACAGCAAAATTGCGAAGAAATCCAAAAGCCGATCAAAACACTCAGGATCTAAAAAGCAGGTATTGAGTTTTTCAGGTAATTATTAAGAAAGGCAGGGATAAGTGGAATGAAAACCTTTCTGCAAACTACTTTTGTTAACTTAGAGCTTCAGATAAATTCTTAAAGTCATTGTAGGATTAGGTCCTACAGTTGCTTTTGAGAAAAGGGGAGCAAAGCAAAACATAACCATGGAGAAGTGTCTCATTTAGTGAAATAGTCTACTCAGCTGCAAACTTTCATTTTTAAAGACTTACTCCTGCTCAGCTATCTTGGGAGAATCTCAGTTGGATCACAGGCAGAAAGCCTACCTGGGAGCAAATATTTTCAGTTCCACAGTCACCTGGCAGGAGACGGGAAGACACGTTAAGTAGTTTGAATACCAAAAAGTTGTGGTTCCTGGTAACTATTTGAAAAAAAGAAGAAAGAAACTAATGGATATAAATCCACTTTTGCTTACTTTGTTATTTATCAGAGTTATTTTCTGTGAAGATTGGTATTTTATCTGCAACCTCCTGAGAAATTCTAACTTCAGATGTAAAACATCAGTCTGTTTTATGGTGGCATGATAATGTGTAAGTTATTAAAAGGAAAGAAAAGCATCTGAAATGTTTATGAAAATGAAATATTAAGAAGAAATTTATAATAAAAGAGAATTATATCTGGACAAGAAAGACAATTCAAGTAAGAGAGTTTCAGTAGGAGAGGTATGTTCTTAGGAAAATAAACACGTAAGGGAAAGACAATTTTTATACAAAATGGGACCTAACAGCTATGAACATGAACTGGTGTAAATAGCAGTGAAAATTGTACTAAAATTAATTAATACAAGTTAGCCACAGTACTTCCTGTTAGGATTTTAGCAACCCACATCTATTACAAAATTAGTCAGTCCCCTAGATAGCGAGGTTATGCGTTGATTAAGGTGTCTTTATTAATTAAAACATATTTTTAATTAAATATTATTTAAAAATTATTAATTAAAACATAATAATTGCAATGAAAACTACTAAAAGTAAACTAAAAGTATCTCCAGTGTCAAAACCATATAGGAATCAAAGAACCAAAAGCAAAATGATACCACTAGCATTATCAATACTGGACAGACACAAGTGTCTGTCAAGGCAGTGATGTACGCATATATGCATGTAAGAAATTATTTCTGTGCAGAGTGAACTACCAGAAAGCTTTAAATAAAATGGCATGTGGAGAGACTGCTTTCAGAAAGATGGCAGAGGCCTCGGAAGCACAATCCAGGTTGAAATGAAAGGGCTAGGACTACAAGCAAAGATGGCTGCTTATTGATCAATTTGAATGCAGCCTGGGAAGGAACTGGTTTTAGACAGCAAGAGAAGGAAAGCACATGGCTTAGCCGTGCTGACAAAGCCATTAGCAGGCTCTCAGAAAGGTGCATATCATCCTGAACGGTGGTGAAAGAAAACAGGAATTATCAGCCGAAGGAAACAATATATTTTGAAGGATGGTGAGGGAAATCAGGAACCTTCTGTTAAATCTTTTGTCAACAATCACCCAGAGATAACCTAATAACCACATAACCTAACGACATGTAGAAATTCTTATCGGTCTATGCAAACTGCCCACAACTGGTTGTTTGAGCAAGCCAGCAATAAAAACACTGCTTGTTCTGGCTCCATACCTCAGAATCAGGGACCCAGAGCAGACCACTCTGAAAATCTGTACCATACTGCTACACATCTAAGTGTTGTCTTACTCACAAAAGGAACTGCATTTTAGCCTTTGGTCTAAGCTCTTGCTGGTTGTGTTTGATTTGTCTTTACCTGCCTTTGAAGAATGGCTGTTGGATGTGGATGCACCAGACAGCCAGTAATTTCTTTTTCTATTTTTCAGATGCTCCGATATGCTGAAGGTACCGCAAGATTGAAAAATCCAACCAGCTATTGCAGTGGAAGTAAGAAATTACTGTATAACACTGTTTGGTAAAAATGGTATTAAAACGATATAGGAGTAGTTTCCAACACTAATGTTGAAGTCTGCATTGTATTACAAACTCAACTGTACCTTCTTCTTAAAATTCTCATTAAAAAGGTTATTTCTGTTTCAGATATTGCATGCTTGAACTGTGATAGCAAAATTTATTTTTCCTCACATTTAAAGTGATTTGGAAAAGCTATTTTTGGTACAGAGGCCTCAAGAAAAAGTGCTGCTCATCTTGTTCCAAATTTGCTCTAAAACTTCTTTAACCTGGTCTGTCTCAAAAGCAGCTTATCTCAGAAACCGAAAATGAAGGTTATTTGAAAAAATGTATTAAGGCTTAGCACATAGGGCCATTCTTCAGAGAAAGAAAAGTTTGTGTAAGAAGTTATTTACTAGTAAAGCAAAAAATGTAAGAATAAACTATCAGACACCAATGTAGCATATCAGTGTTTGAACTTCCAAATTCAAAGCAAAAAGGCAATGTGTGCAGAGCAATGCCTCTACTCTCACTGTGAGCCAAGTCTAATTCCTCTGGCATTTCAGAAAGCTGATTTGTTTGATTATTTAGATCACATACATATTTTGCACCAGGAGGTGCTGGTTCATTATGAACCCATTAGGAAAGATACTCAGACTCTATGTAAATTATCCCTTAAAATGCCATTTATTGGAGATAAAAGTATAAAGAAAAAGCAGATACCAAAGATTATCTACATCTCTTCTGATGCCAGAATCCCTGAGCCATGCAGCACTGAGCAAGCCTCCAACGAGGACATGGCAGATGCCATCCATGGAAAGGCTACTTCATTTGCATCTTTTCGGGTCTTATAGGGTGTTCTTATGAGAAATAAAATCAATTTGGCATTTCTACCACCAAACAAAAAGCATGTTCACATGTTAACTTGCTGCTGCACTTTCAAGTAGATGCAGAGATAGGCAGATGGCACAATGGCCTGGTTGGGAGATGCCTGCAGACTGGGCCAGGCTGTGCTGCCCAGCACACGCAGTCCAGCACAGGGCTGCACCCACCTGGGCTGACTGTTATGGGGACCGCCAGCACCTCAGTGCCTCCTGATCAGGACCACAACAGCAAGAATTACTCATTTTGAATGAAAATAAAATGAGGAATAACCTTTGAGCATGTGATCTGAAGCAAAGTCAGACACATCCAAGCCTAACACGTTGGTTCTTTGGTCTCTGTTTTTGTAAAACATAGCACAACTACAAGTTATTGCACTTACTTGAGCAATGGAGTTGTGTGACATGTAACTTAAATGAAATATTTTTAGAGGTACATAACAAACTACAAAAACAACTGTCCTAGAAAGCAAGTTCTGGAGTGCTTAGATTATACTTTTACTATTTTTTTTTTTTTTTTAAATCATACTCAAGTTGCTTCACACTTAGTTAATTGGACCTACATAAGAATACAGACCAGAGTCTGGGCAGAAACCATTTATTTATTTCAATACTATCTGATAATTCAAAAGAAAAGAAAAAAAATACTCATAAAAGCTGTTTTACTATAACTTCATACTTAGTTTACATGAAAATTAATCTTCAGGCTTTTTTGTGATACATTATCTTGGATAGTGGGTATTTTGAAGTTCAGGATTGGTTTTCTTGGTTCATTAAGTCATGAAATACTGAATAATCCTCTGTACCCAAACTGTTGACTTAAGAGAGAGATTCACTTTTTAGCTATGCAACATTGACACGAAAAGTGTCTCGATGATTTTCTTGCTGAGACATATTTGTGGTAGAGAGACTTTATACAGCTCTACAGTTTATGAATTACTGCACTGTTTCCATGGATACTTCTCTTCTCAATGCAGGCACAAGTAGTATCATTAAAGTTAAGGCTGAAATTTCCCAACAGTATCACAACTAAACATTTCCATACTCCAGCACCCCCATGATTAAATTCAGATAAGCCACCTGAAATGGAAAGGAAGTTTCCAGAATGTTAAATTAAAGCAGATAAAAGCTACCCCTTCCCCTCACCTCCAAGAAAAAAAAAAGTTTGCTTTAGCTTATGGTCTGTAGCCATCTTTAAACCACGGTCCTGCTAGGAAAGATGATTCACTAAAGCATATAGTGCTTCTGTGATTTTTTTTCCATTATCTGCCAGCTACAAGTGTTTTGCATTGTTTGACATTAGCTGTGTAATGGCAAACACACAGAGGAGCAGAGCTGAACTTTTTGGAAGACTTTGCTGCTGTGAAATCCTCATCATCAGTCCTCTGGGAAGGCACACAGCCAGGAGGCCTTAAACAAGAGCCTGGAGCAATCTGCTGACCTCTCCCGCAGCACAGCCACTCGGAGCAGCCCTTCAAAGCCATCAAGGGTGTAAGGACCTCAGACTCTCCTGTTCTCCTGCCTCCTGACGGAAGCTACTCTACACAAGGATGCTCTGTGTTTACAGTGCTGTGTGGGCGGGGGGCTGGCTTTCTCCCCCAGCAGCCAGCCCTGCACTCCCACCCCACGCTCAGTCAGCCAATTTTTCACATGGTGCAGCAGCCACATGTACACAAATGCTATCTGGTCATGACACCTGAACACTTCTGTTGTCAGCAGCAAGCTTTCAAAGAGGAAAGAGTCAGGAGCACAATAAAGAATTGTGAGTGCACATTAACACAACCCTGAGCTGGCCTGAACATCAGGAGGCACAACTGTTGCAACTCAAGTGGTGGGCACTTAAGGGGCTGATTGATAAAGTGCTGGCTAATTGACTAATGAGCAATGTGCATATTATCTGGCTGTTAATTAGCAAGATTCACAAAAAATGTCAGTTGTATTGTGCAAAGAGGATGTGCATGATGGAGAACGTCTATTTATATGGCATTTGGAGATGCTTCACATGAACTGAATTGCCAGAGTGCTGCTACAAATGAAAGCCTGAGTACCTGTTTGACTTTTGGCTAAATCAATTAATAAATCAATAAAAGCATAAAAATTGCATGGCAGAAGATAACCTTTAGGAAATAAATGGTACAACATACGAAGGCCTGCTAAACGCAACTGATTAAAGATGGATAGGTACAAGGAACGCATGGGTTCATTCCTTTGACCCTGGGCTGCTGCAGTGCTGGACCTTACCAAATGCTCTTGTGCCCCTGGTAACCAGTGTTCTGCTTTTCTTCACTGTTGTTGCCTGCATAAAAAGCATGCATATGAAATTTAATCTTGGTTTGTAGTCCCTACAATATCCAGATATAATTATCAATACAGAGAGACACAAGATCTGTTTAGAGTAATGCAATATATTTCAGAGGAAATTACAGAATACTTTTCAAAGGAAAGCTGTGCAGGAAAAGGTTGAGGAGAGGGAGGGGAGTCTGGTTTGGCGTTGTTTTATTTTGCTTTCTGGTGTTTGCTGTTATTTCCAGTTGGGATTTCATCTTTAGTTTTACTTCTTTTTGTGCTCTTCCTTATGCACTGAGCTCACAAATGACTCCAAATCTCTGACTAGACTGTCAACAGTTCAAGTATTTCTCTTCACTGCTGTCTTGACACATCAGCCTTTCCTTCTGTTTTTTTGAATCTGTTTAAACTGAAAGCAGACTGGCTGCCTTTCCTCTGAGCATGATGTAATGCGCAATACTCAGGCACTTACCTCTCCATTTGCTGGGTCAGATATTCATCAAACTGCCTTGCTACATTGACTTCCACAGCGCCATACTGACCTGCTTTAACTATAGACATGGTCTTGCTGCAACACCAGAGGTAAGTGAATGAGCTTCACTCTCTAAAGGGTCATTTGAAGGAGTGACAGTAAAAAATTTGTTTGATTTGTGCTCTTCTGCCGAGCACACGACTGAGGTTCTGCCTGACATTGCTGTGACCACAATCTTTCATCCCCAGTGGTACATCACCTCCCTAAAACTAACAGGACTGCCTAACTTGACAGACACTCTCAAAGCCCTGGAATATATGAGATCTAGTTGACTCTTATGTAGAAGACTGTCTTTTCCTTGACAAAGATATCAGTAAGAAGAATCTAGGGAGAAAAAAAGAATAAACAATACTGTGCTGCCTAATGGATTTCTTGTCCTTCCTAATAATAGATTAAAATCTTAATTATCTCTTTTAGAGTATTCCCAGTTCAGCCTCCACAGTATTTCCTGCAACCTTTAATGCAATGTTAAATAGACAACTTTCTCTTCCTTGCATTGTTACTTTCTCACTTTTTCAGATTCTTTGTGTTCTGAGGAGAATTCTGGCTGAGCACCTGTTGAACATCTCCTTCCCACATGCCAGATCTGTAGCTATCCTGTTCCCAGGTGTTTTCAATACTCCACAATTGAACAGCTATAAATTCAAAGAAAACCTATTCTAAAGTAAGTTAGTCCAAAAAATGACTAGATACACAGCTGAAAGTTTTGAGGATGTCCCTTTCTGTCTCATTCAGACAGAATTTTCTGAGAAAAGCAAAACTTTTGAAAATTCAAATCTTAAACTGTACAAGAAGCAGGTACAGATGAATTTTATGTAAAATGCCATTGGCATCTATTGGATCTACTAATTTGTTATGTCATTGGTTGGGGACTTAGTAGCACAATTGGAAGACAATTTCACCTGAAGTTTTAGACTGATTTTTCCTCAAAGATGTCATATTTCTAGATACTCCATGTCTTTGCTTACATCTGTACATGAGAGCTGTTTAATGTTTTGTTTGTAAGTTTACAAATAGAGAAATCTAGATCTTCTGCACTACTGGTGCTTTTGCCACTGGCTTTAATAGAAAGACTGTCAACCACAAGGAACAGGCCTTACAGTCGCATCACTTTAATAAGCTCAGCTTACCTATTACTACTTTCAGCAATGAGCAAATAGCATGCAATATAACATAAAGGCAAATCTCTTATGAATGAAACAGCAAAACAGACTGTCTTGCTTCCTGGAACGGTGCTCCCGTTGTCTTCAGGACAGCCTCATCTGAAGAATTCTTTTTTCAACAGAAACAATCTGTATGTGGCTCTCATCAACATACAGTCAGATTTCAATATATATATATATATTGAATGAGGACTCTGATTTTCAGAGGATTGTGTGCAGATCTGGAGTAGACTCAAGTGTCTTTTTGCAGTTTAAGAAAATCCTCTTCTAAATATTCTAGGAAGCCTTCTAGGAAGCCTTTTCACAGTTCCACTTGACCAGGACCCCACCTCCCTCAGCAGAGCTCATATAAAACTAGCAAGTGCCAGTGATCTCCCTCAGAAATTTAAAGGAATAATGCTTCTGTGATTTTAATAATTCAAGAAGGCTGAACAGAACTGAATACACAATGTTTACTTCAGCTTTGTTATAAACATGACATCTGTAAATAATAATCAGGCACTGAGTTCAGAACTGAATATTGCATTGTATTTCCTTGCAACTTAGCTATGTAATTATATCCTAATGTATGTATTATATTATAATTGTCCTCTTAATTTAGCGTATCTTTCTATGGTTGATAAAGTGATGATACACGCATACAATCCCCTCCACTAAGCCACCAGTTGGTGTTATAAAGGAGAGGTTTGGAAGCACCATGCCTTCTCAAATGCAGACATTCTCAACCCAGATTTCTCTCCTCTTTCCAAGTTCATCTTAGAGGTCACGCTTCTGCTTCAGCTAAATTGAGTGTTCTTCCACTGCTATCAGCAGCATCGTTTTTCCAGACGCTATCAATGGGTGCAAGAAAATGTTCCATATATTCTTATTCCTTTAAAATCTGATGTTTCCAAGGTAACTGTACCCAGGAGATTTACTAATAGAAAAAAGTGGAAAATAATGTAACTTCTATTTTAAAATTACTTTTCTGAAGGGAAGAGGAATTGCATTCCTGCAAACTTTTTCCTTCATAACTCTGTCACTCTCTTTAACAAAATCAAAGAATTCAGAATTCAACACCAAGGATTTATATATAATCATGTCGGCTACAGACAGAGAGGATGTATTGGGATGTCTTGTATTATACTGCTGAGTGTTAGCTCAAAAGAAGGAAATTGGATAAAACTTAGTTATGTTTTATGGATGGTCAAAGTGCTTCACATAAAACAAGATCCAGCACAAACTTCTGTCCAACTCTCAAACTAAAGCTGCACACACTTTTCCTTCTTTTGTAGTTAAGAATTTCACTAGAAATTTTAAAAGTCTTGGAGAATGTTTCAGCAAAACAGTGAAAAACAAGTCAGAAAATAAAACGTTATGATTTAGAACTCACAGTGCCTTGTGAGGGTTTGCGTGACAACGCCTCATGAGAGCTCAAGACTATCACATAAGCCAAAGGCTTCTAGCAGGGTTAACCCACCTTTGATACCTAAAGGCACAAACAAACTAAGCAACTGCAAATGCAATTACCTATGAACACATTTACTCAATTGCTTTGAGGAAATACGACTTTCTGTGCATGCAATCACAGTGCTCATTACATACGGCATGTCTTTAAATATACTACTGCCATTTCTTAGGTTCCAGTAAAATTATAGAAGTCCTCAGATTTGAGGTTTTATTTTTGGTCTATGCTAGTAAGCAGTTCAACTGACTAATATATAAAATGATCACAATTTTTAGTGAAATACTAACAAATAGGCATTGCATGTGAATAAAAAGGCACAGACTGCAAAATAAATGTTTTTAGCAGTTCCTATGTTAGTGACTGACAACAATAACAACGACAACAAAAGAAAACGTAGAAAATTACTACCACCTGTAACAGCAGCTAAATCACTAGAAGTGGACTAGACTGACCTTCTTGCACATACTAGGATAAGGACTATGGAGATACTGACAGAAGAAAAAAAACATCTACTGGTCATTTTTGCTTACTTGAGATGCCTCATTTTTAATAAGTATATTAAAAGTATAATATTTTAGTTGCTATATATTCACGCATTTGCTGTTTGAATTATCAGTCTGATGCTGGTAACAGAATGAGTTGGATTCAGCTTTCAACTCCAAGCAGCAATATGAAAACACAGCTGCAGGAGTACCTACAAATAAGTAAAATAAGGACACATCGTGCCATTAAAGGAAATATTTAACAGCTAAGAAGACACACCGTTTTAGTTTTCCTTGTCTCCTCTTCAGTTTGGTCCAGTGATATTTACTGTGTTAACCTAAGAGCCACCTTTCCTGCAGAGATCTGTCTGACAGGTGCAGATGAGCTCAGCTCCAGGCAGTGGCAAGGCTGCTGGCAGGCTGCATTCCCACTGCACTATAACATGGAAGGAAAGCAAGGCAGGTTTGGTGCCTGCCCCTGCCACCCGGCCCCACTGCCAGCTGACAACCTGCTGACTCACCCAGTACTGATGAGCCAAGTGTCGTGCAATAAGGCTGTCACTTACATGCAGGAACAAACCAATGTGTCAAAGCCACTGTGCAAGCAGAATTCATTTTTTCAACTGAGATATTACATCCAACAGCCTGAACAGAAACTATAGGCATGCTGGACAGAAAATGATGCTTCGTAAAGCAACAAGAGGAGTTGAAATACATGCTGATTTCAGCTTGTAAAGATCATTCTTGGCAGACTAGATTTTATTGGGTTTGCACTGGCATCCTGGAGTCTGTTCCAGGCCTTTCCAAGAATATGCGATAAAAGTAGCGCACTACAAGTTGAAGAAAATGATGTAGCATTAATTTTTTGAACCACAGAGTCTCTCACAGTGTAAAAACCTAAAGAAAACAATATATCTAGACAGACACAATACACAGAGGAGGAAACTTTAATTGCACATAAGCTAGAGAGCTAAATGTTTGCATCCCAGAATCTGATGAAAACACAGGTACTGAAAACACCGCGTGCAAGAGCACTCCAAGGATCAGAGCAGCAGTGGCTAGCAGTGCTGCAATGCTAGGTGGTCCCCCCTGTGTCTAGAGAGACAACCATGGCATTTATACGAGCATCACAGGCTAGCAGGAGAACACGGCCCCTAAATAACAAAAAGGTATGAATAACGTGGCAGTAACAGAGGCATGAATTAATAAATAAACTGAGTTTAGACAGAGGACAGAAGGGAAAAAGGAAGCAGGAGAGACAGGAAGGATGGAAGAACAACAAACTTGAGGTTTGTGCTGGCATTTCAAATATCCATCCACCAACGTGGGATGTTCATGCACAGGCAGAAAAGTGATGTGTGCCAGACGAAGACTGTGGACTAGTGTCTAGAAGATCCTCAGGGCACGTCCCATCTGGGACTCCATGTCTCCATGATCAGGATGTTCCATAACCAGGACATCACCACTGCAGCTGGCAAGCTGGCAATCACGGGCAACTGATGCAGCATCATAACTCCTTTGCTAATTGCAAGTGAGCAGCCAATCCCCTTGTTCTCAGCTCTTGCTGTAAACCATACATTATTCTCCAAACCTTACAATATTTTATTCACTCTGTCATGTTCTCTCTTGTCTTCAAAGCCTGACTCCAAAACAGAACAACATCTCAGCAAGTCCCCTCTGGATTTCATTGCCAAACCACGATGCCTTTGTGCACATACATAATTTCGCTGGAAGTGCATGATGTTAAAGAAGAATGTACCAGTGATTTACATAATGCAGCAGTAACATCATACTATTGCATTATTTAAACACCGTGATATTTAGCTTCCCTGCTTACTGTAAATCAAAGGAACAAAAGTTTGTAATCCCTTATCCATACTGACTCTTACCATTTTTCCTGGGTTAGTACATTTAATCTTGGGCCTAGCAGTTTCTAATTCCTACCACTTTTTACATTGCACTCATAAAAATCCATCTACCTGCTCATTTTTCTACTTACATCCCCCCTGAAACCCTTCATGATCTTCCCTAATCCTAACAATTAGCAGCTGTCTGTTACCAACTCTGTCACCACTCAGTGAATGCATTTTCCAGATTATTAATAGTAAAAAAAAGTCCTTAAAATAAATGTGTAGATGCTTTGAACCTTCCACTGGTAGGCAAGATCTTGTCAAAAGGGAAATGGAGCACACTCCTAACCCCTTAAGCCCCAGCAATCTCTAACAGTGGGGCTGTATGCAAACAGCTGCACTTACTGCAGCCATCAGACTCATCAGCCTCGTACTGCAAGAAATGGGATCAGCAGGAAAATTCACAACTGGTTGAAGATTTTTCTATATTACTCTTCGACACAAAAATTCAAGCAAAAGAATTCAGCCTCATAGAGAATTGCTGAAAGAAACATAATGAACTACTTAAAGCTTCTTTGTATCTGGTTTCCACACCTCTTTCAGCTCTTTCACTCAGCACCCTACTGCCCAGTGCTCAGACCCTCCACCAAACCAGCAAAGGTGACAGCAGCAGCAGTGACATGAAGTAAGGCATGGCCATGAAGCACTCAGAATAAAAGGTCCTTTGGCATGGCCCACGTTCACTATCTTATAAACAACTTGATGATGGATGGAAGAATGATGGAAGATATACTAATGATGATACTAACAATACTCGATGATGGAAGAAAAAGTGCCCACTGCTGAAATCCAAAGTGCTGTAATTCTATATGCAGAAGGTCCTCTTGTAGCACCTAAAGTCTGTTTTCACCGCTTGTTACTGGTCTTTATCAGAGAGCTGACATAAAGTCTTTCCAAACGTCCATAAAAAACAAAGTTGCAGTAACATTATATTAGATAGTAGATGTAATTGATTAATTTCCCTGGTGCTATGGAATTGTCAAGTAACTCAAACAACCATATACAGATATCAGGGCTGACATCGAACTTGCTGTGACTTATAAGAGTATGTATAGATGTTTGGCTTTAGTCAGGGTTTTGTTAATTACTTGATATCAAGTACCAATGAAATCACTAACGCAGATCCTCAGCTTCTAGCTAAAAGCTTGGGCAAGTCTCCAGAAACACACTAATCTCAAAAAAGAAGAAGAAAAAGAAGAAAGAAGAAAGAAGAGGAAAGAAGAAGGAAGAAGGAAGAAGAAGAAGAAGAAATTAAGCTGATCTAACACAAGAGGAAACATTTATGTATTTAAATTACAGATTTTATGATGTTTCCCCTGCTACATATCATCAGCAACCTGACAGCTACCCTATGATTCACCAAGCCATTGAACAAAGAAAGAAAAATGTAATTGAAAGAATTAGGACTGAGAAAATTAAGCATCCTCTGAAATCAGCTATTTGGGGAAACAGCAGTGTTATAACATACTAATAATATTAATATATAAAATAATTTATTCACTTTGTAACTGCAGGAGAGAAGCACGATGCAATAGTTCTGCAATGGGTCTTTGAAATAAATGGTTACGTATTTCACTCTTTTTCAGCCATTTCAAAATGAAGCTTTTCCACACTATCAAGTTAATGGGAGGACTTTGGAAGCATCATGCACTCTGATGACAAGAGCATTTTGCAATTTGTCCTTAATCCAAAAATTAATCTTAAAAAATTTTAAAGAGTAAACCAGAAAGCATATGGACAAGTACATGCACATGATTTTAAAACAAAACCATAAAATTCTACTTTTATTCCAAAACTGCAAATACCAAAGATTTCCTGCAGAGATGCTCATCTAGAATCACGACAAACAGAGCTAGCAGGGTCCTCAGTGGGCTGTCTAGTCCGCTCTGTTGCTCTCTGTGTTTTGCAACTGTCTTTTGCTTGCAGAAAACTCTCACCTTGTGTTTCCTCATTCCTTTTTATTTTTTTCTTTTCTCAGTTAAACTACTCCAGCTCTTTCACTGCCTGCACACAAGCTGCCCATTGTTTATTCTCTCTGTGGTGTGCTGCCTCAAACTGTGGATGCTCCACTCTTACTGATGTCTCATCAAACTGACCTGAGAAAAAAAACTCTTTTGTGTCACAGATACCCCTTTGGCTATACCTGTTGCTTACTGCAATAGCGTGATGCTGTTGGGTTACAGTCAGACTGTGGTAGTTGTAAGTTTATGTCCATTCCTACAAACCTTTTATCAGTTCTCCAAAAAGAGCTTGTGCAGTTGATTACCACTGCTTAAATGCAAGATTGCATTTATCTGTATCACATCAATCCATTACTTTTTTTCACAGCTTTCCAAGAATATTTCAAATTCAAGTCCTGTCTTCTAAAATGTTTATACCCTTAATGGGCATATTCTGTACTCCATTATTTATATGGTCCTAAACCAGAATGCATTATATACATAGATATACCAGGGGTGCTCCAAAAGTAATGTCTCCTATTTATTATGTTGGCCCACAAGATCAGAGGTAGATGTTGGTGGGATGGCAGCAGAGGTTGAACCTTCCCACCAATATTCCATTCCACGTTGTTGCCGTGTGACAGATGGCAGCAGAGGGGCACTGACACAATGGTGTCTGACACGGAAGTACAGACGGAGCAAACGTGTGGCACTGAATTCCTCCTTGTGGAAAATATGGCACCCATTGTTCATCACTAGTGAAAATGCACAGCTAATACTGGTGACTATGTTGAAAAAGAGTGTGGTGTAGCTGAGAATTTGCTGTCAAACAGTGTTATTGTGCTCTTTGTAGCTGTTGCAGCTTCCATGGAAATAAAAACAGGAGGCATTACTTTCGGAGCGACCTGTGTGTGTTTACAGTAAACCACTGATCCCTTTGAGTACAGTTAATCCATGGGTTTCACACTTACCTTCTAACAGTTTCACCTAGACTGTGTTTCCCTAGCTTACTTACGAAGATGTTGTAAGAGACAGATGTTTCCTACTATGTTCAAAATGAATGACTTCTACGGCTTTGTAACTCACAGCAAAGCCTGTTAATCTGTCAAAAGGAAATTATCTTCTTTTTGACAAATCCATGTTGCCTGGTACTGATTTCTTTGCAGCCCTCCAGACGCTTGCAAGTAGTTTAATCATTTGTGAGATTGAAGTCAAGTGGTTTGGTCTACAGTTCCTTATCTTGGCTTCATCTTCCACCCTTATAGTTTCCCTGTCCCAGTATTCCAGTATTTCCACTTCATTTTGGAAGATAAATATCCTCAAAAAGATAACAGCTGACAGTACTGAGATGGCATCAGTCATTGCTATCTGCTCTGCATGCCCAAACGATAACGACGTCAGCCTTTCCATTCCACCTGATTTATCACGCCTCATACTTTGGTAACAGCCACTGTCATAAAAATTAAAGATATTTTTAACATTGTGCATATTTTGGAACTCTCACGGAGTCTACCAATGTCACAGCATAATGAATTCTTCATTTTGTGAAATAAAACACAAAGTAGTGTCATACTTTGAAACAAAAACATTCTCTTCTGCTTAAAAATTAATTAAGGCTTCCAAATGTCTACAGAAGGCAAATGACAAAATGATAAAAAAAATGACAAATGATAAAATAGCCAGACAGGTCACATTAATTTAGATTGTTTTTGTCTTTCGGCTGTTGCTGCAATTCAAAAATGTGTAAAATATTGCTCATCTGCATTAACATGAATGAGTAGAAACTAGAGAAAATTCCATGTTCATTAGTTCAAATAAAAAAATCTATGTCATTTAAACGAGTCACCTGGCTGGTTCTCCTGGCACTCTCAAGCTCCCGAGACACATAATAGAGGAAGGAAATATATATCTGCATTACACGTTGTCTTAGTTTCTAACAGAAGTTACGCTTCTCGTAGTGTCTAGTATGAATTTATCCTGTACCTCCGAGATACTGATAACATCCTGGCAGTGTTGAGCGGAGCCGAGGACATAACTCACTTCCGCATTCCTCTGCCAGTGAAATAGTTAAGGGGGGCATAAGGAGCTGGGAACTGGGAGGGGACAGGACCAGGGCAGCTGACCCAAATTGACCAAAGAGCTATTCCATCCCATATAACATCATGTGATTGGTTGGTGGCGTTTCCGGGTTCTCTTCGTTACGGAAGGGGCTAGCCGGGAGGAAGGGTCACCAGTGGCTGTGAGCCCTTGCTCTGCGTATCCCCTTTGTGTATATATATATATATATGTACTGTTATTTCTTTTGTTCTCTTTACTATTTTAGTAAATAGCATTTATCTCAACCCACGCATTTTCCTGCATATCTCTCTACTTCTCTCCCCCGTCCCATTTGGGGAGGGGGGAGGGTGAGTGAATAACTGTGTGGAACTCAGCTATCTGCTGAGTCAAACCGTAACACACGTACACAGAATTTATGAATATGTTTTGGACTTTCAGAGAGCTAATTTCAAAAGCAGAGGGATAAATAATCAGACAAAAAAGTACAGTGTATGCTCCTTGGACATCAGATCGTATCTTGATTTCTATTAGGGCTGAGTACCTAAACAATGGGAGAACTTAACCCCACCAGTCAGAAGACCTTGTGCATTTCATTATTGTCCAGAACGTTACAGAAGTGTGGGTGATACCTTCTAATTTTTGCATATCTATGTTATGCTGTATATAAAGTGACTTATCTAAAAACATATTTTGGAAGGAGTTTTCTAATAAAACCAGAAGAGAAAAACCTCTTGAGTTTTCTACATTACTGTTACATCTACCTTCCCATTATATCTTCTTTACATACCGTATAAATTAAGTGTACTATAATTTCAACATTTCTATCTGTAGACAGTGGGAACTCATTTGAACATTTGCACACATTTTGATTCAGATCTTCATCACCAGTGAAGTTAGAACGATTTACTCCTGCTAAGATTCTTGTTTAGTATATTATGTATAACACAAAATCCAACCCACATAATATGATTGCTGGAGGGAGTGGATTGAAGCATCCTGTCAGGAGTTACAAAAAGAGCTGAATGTGACAATAAAGTAGGAGAGCAATTGAGAAGAGACTGAAAATGCAAAGGGAACATTAGTATTACTGAAAGATCTGGAGAGCACTGTGAGATTTGGAAGGAACTTTCTAGGACCTGTTAAATCTTTCCATATAAAAAAGAAAGGAAGAAGGGCGTACTTGTTAACCTGTTAGTTAAGCATTTTATTGTGGCGAAGAAGTGTGAAGCAACAACATAGGAAACTTTTCTGAATTATTCTTTCAGATCCCACTGAGGAAAAAACAGCCCCAAAGGTATGCTAAAGATACAGAGTATGCTAAAGACTGTTGCCAGCAGTGTGTCGCAGTTACAGATCATGCCACTGTCATTTAAAATGAAAGCCTTAAAAGTCTGTACTTTAAAACGCTACACTGCCTGTAAAATACATAAATAGCCTCTTCTACAAACAGTGTAGATACTTTTCACTTTTTCACAATACATAGCTCTGGCCTCACAGAGGTTACTTACAACTTTTGAGGACAGATATCTCATGACAGCTTGAGGCTAAGGAATGAAATTCTACAAGCACAAAGAATTGCCTCTAACCTTGCCATCCTCCATATTTCAAAAGAAAGGCATTCTTCTAGAGCCTTGCCTATGGGAATATGCTCAGAAATGCATACATTAAAAACTCAGACCCCTGTCAAAACAAAGAATTATTCCAAAAACAAAGCTGCCCCACCCTAAAGATGCCATCTGGGTGAAGATGTGAGAGAGTGAGCAGAAAACATCAGATTCATCACTCACTGCACTACAGGGTTGTGCTCAGAAATGTGTGCAATGGAAGTAGGCACAAAGACCACATAAAGCAAAATTAAATACATCCATGTGTGTGAAACCATGAGCTTTGGAGAATGGGCATCCCAGTACAGTGAGAGAGGTTGGTATAACCCAAACTACACTTCCAGGCTCCTTGCAAGTCTACGGAGTAGAGACTGGGAGATCGATAACCCCAGCCTAAATCTGTGTCACTGTCTTCCAGTTCCTGAACAGATGTGAAAGCAAATGGATCAGAAGATGTTGCTCACCAGTACAGGTACTGCCAACTAATCTCGTAACACACTTCTGCATCTCTGAAAAGTTTCTCTACTATAATTTTCTCTAGAATAATTACTCAATGAAACACCATGATTAATACATGTACTGTAATACATTCAGGAATTTTCAGACTTGCCCAGCTCTGCTTTTATTCATGTCAACAGAATCTCACTGCACACCCACTGTCAGCCTTGCCTCAACCACTGGTCTGATTTGGCTGGTGCAGGGTTGGAGTCTCTGTCTCTTGGTTGTCTCTCAGGGACAGGGTGGAAGTTTTCAGGTAGAAGTCTGCTGTTTGTGGAGCATTACTGTGGATTTGTGGGTTTTGTTTGTTTGTTTGTTTGTTTGTTTTTGGTAGGAATCTGTTTCTGTAGTGCAGGTAGATAATTTGTATTGGGATGGCTTATCTTCAAGATGCAGTATGGAAAGCAGGACATTCTTGTAGTGAAAATAAAAATCTGACACAATCTACAGAAATTAAGTGCAACACTTATAGAAAAATCTGGTCGTAAACTACAACATCTATTAAACAGTTAGTTCTCCTCTAGCCAGAGCAGATGGAACAAAAGTGCCCAAATTAATCTCAAGATTTATTTCACTGGATGGAATTATGAAGCAAAATCACTTAATTCTTATCAATTATATTAAAGAAATCCAAGTTCAGAAGCAATGTGAAGCTTGTCTTAGATAAATGAAGTAAAAAGCACACAATTTAAAATGTTACAGTGAAAATTAAAACAAAAACTGTATTTTCATGACCTCTGAGAGTATGGTCTCTCTCTTTTCTTTGACTGAACAAGAAGAAATCAAATAAGGTCCAACAGTTTATGAAGAGTGAGAAAGCAAAGCTGAAAAACCTTATTAACATCACAGTTGACAAAACAGCTAAAAAGTCCTTTCCTCTTTGCCATTAGCTGCAGTCAGGGTAAATGCACGCTGTGCAAGAGAAAGTGCAAAATGTCTTATGGCACAATGTTTGAAAGACGTTTAGTTTTCATTCAGCAGGATACCCATTCACAGAAACGCCATTTCCACTAAAAGGAGAGAGCTTTGCTTCACAAACTGAGGCACATTTCTTCAAACATGGACATTAACATCGTTTACTCATTTTCTTCTTCCAAAATATGAGCTGAGTAACAGTTGTATAAACTAAGTATGTAAATACGAAATAGTTCAAATGCTAATTCATACCTCGTCATATCAGCCTGAAATAATATGATTCTCCTACTGCTTCTTTCAGCAGAGAAAGAAAAAGTAAAGCCGCCTATTTTTTTCTCTCAATTAAGGAGTCCCTGGGAGTAATAAGACGACTTGGGAGTAGAAGAATTGCTTGTTTGTTTGTTTGTTTTAAATAGTATTAAATACAGTAAATCAATTTTACTGAGATCTAATCAAAGATACAGAAAAAAATCATAAATTTTTAGCTCTCAAGTGTCACTTCTACACACTAACCAAGATACTCCATGCAATCCAGTGTCACATAGGGACTATTCACAGAATAGTAGAAATCTGATTGCAGGCTGGATGAGCCTAATAGTGAAATGTATTAGATTAATTTAAAAAGACATTGGAATTCTATTGAGTGAAAGGAGGTACCAAAAACAAACAAAACACCAAAACAGAATGGGAGATCAACTTTTTACATGGGCAGATAGCGATAGGACAAGGGGGAATGGTTTTAAACTAAAAGAGGGGAAATTTAGGTTAGCTGTTAGGTGGAAGTTATGTACTCAGAGGGTGGTGAGGCACTGGCACAGCTGCCCAGAGAGCTGTGGATGCCTCATCCCTGGAGGTGATCAAGGCCAGGTTGGACGGGGGTCTGGGCAGCCTGATCTGGTGGGTGGAAACCCTGCCCACAGCAGGGGGTTGGAACCACATGGTCTTTGAGGTCCCTTCCAACCCATGCACTTCCATGATTCTCCAAATATGCACCGACTGTAATGCCAACAGCAACACTGACTGTACGTCAGTGACTACAGGTGGGTACTTACCTCCCAAAATGTCAAGTATATATGTACTACATTCTCTATCATGGCCGTATGAAGGAAGTTTTGCTTTTTTTTTTTTTTTCAATAGCTTCATTTAAATAGAATATACAGGCACTGTAAAATGTACTACTTCTAAACATGATTTCCCGACTTCATATATAAGTAATCCCCACGTGGCGTTAAACACAAGAACTCCAAGTCAAACTTCAAGCAGTGGAAAGGACACTGTGTTTAAATCTGCTTAAATGATCATGAACACAGTCTATAAACATTGATCTGGTGAACTCTGAATATCAGACACCTTGATCAAATATATACAAAATTAAGGCTTGTTCAAGTCAATTATTTTCCTCTTGTCTACCTCTAAAAGAAAGAAGAGTAGGAACAAACTGGTGTGGGCAAAATACGAGCCTACAGGAATCTTCACATATTCTCAGAACTGAGCTTCAGTAGAATTCCTTTTATAGATATGAAGCATGGTTTTTGCTGCTCACTTCCAGCTGGGCCAAGAGAAGAATTGCAGAAACACGAGGAAACAGTTTCCAAAGTATTTCCAGGCCATGTTTGGGGGGAAAAAAAAAGAAAAAAAAAAGAAAAAGAAAAAAATCTCATTTATTTTCTCAAGAACTCAAGAAGAACTGTCCTGGAAATACACATTTACACATAGGCACATTGCACATGTACTTCAGCCTTGTATTCAAATTCCTGTGTTTATCTCAACAAATAAAACAACCCAAAGTGATGGAAATGTTAGAAATCTACATTTTCTGAGACAAAATCTGTACCACATTAGGATTATTTTTAATAACAAGCACCATGCCTTCACTGCCCAGTTACCCTGGGTAATCAGTATTTGAGCCTAACTATAACCCAGGCAACCCTCCAATACTGTCCTGCCCATATTCTTCCAATTTATGTCCTCATCAGCTAGTGGCTGGGACATAAATCGTCATTTCTTTATACTGATGTGCTCTCTGATACTTAGGTCAGCTTGTCACCCATGAAGCAACATATGTGCTCTGGGAGGTGATGTGGGAGGACTATCTGCACACCAGCTTCACAGCCAAGTGGGTGGGTTCCAGACATCGTCACACACGAAAGCCATTGTAGACCTCTCTTTAAAGCTGTGTCTCCTCCAGCATTACTGACCAATGTCACTGATGCCACTTGACAGGTGAAGCTATCACAATTCTCCATTTCAACACCAGCAAGATGGAATTGGCCAGGAGTACAAAGAGCTGCAAAAATTATACTCTCTGAATGTTTCTGGAAACAGCAAATGTGAATAAAGAAAGCTACGCTAAACATAGATGGGTCCACATGCAAAAAAGAAATTGTACAAGCACAGGAAATCAGTTAACAATAATATTTTTAACTGCAGGATCTAATGGTTCAGGGCAATAACTCAGAATTGTGTTATTAGTATGAACTCATTTTTCTTCTATAGCTCTTCTTCTGTAGAACTATTAGTATTCTTGATTTCTAAATAAGAAATAGAAGAGTCATAACCCTGATTCAAAGCCTACCTAAGTCAGTAAAGCTGTTGAGACAAAGGTAGTCTATGCAATCTGCCCTGCAACAGAGATACAGGGTACTGACCCTTGTGTCTGTGGCTTCAGACATACAAAAAAAAGTTGTCTTTCTATCACGGAACTAACTTTTTATCCTTACAAAAGAAAAATATTTCAGGCTTTACTTCTGACAAAACAGTATCTACACAACAGATTGTGGCCAGGCCCTGAGGCATCACTTCTATTAATAACAGGTACACAAAGACATAACAGACTTTGCTTACTTCTGATTATAAAGGCTTGAAATTAAATTCTTCATGTGACTGTTTTTTCATCTAATCCTAGCTACAGAAACATTAAGCAGAAAAATTATTAAAGCAGCAATTCAGGCTACCTGTTCTATTAATAGCTGATCTATTAAATCCCAGTCAACGCACTTTCATCATTTAACCACTAAGGTTTATCCCTGAAATTGCTTCAGAGAAATCATTCAGAGAGTTATCTGATGTAACGCAGTGAGTTAAAATTATATTTTTAAGCACTGATATGATTTGGGAAGTTTACCAGAGACCCATATAAAGTAATCTGAAATGCAGAGCATGACAAGGAATAACCCACAGTGCAGTCACAGAATAAAATCTCAATCATTGGTATCAGTGAGTCCCTGTCAGTCACACCTGTCTCCAATTCCTGCAGGAGAGAGAATATTTGCTCAGATTCCCGTATTTATGTGCCAGTTGTGCTTGTTTTGATACCCACCTGACAGTCTGCACAGAGTGACTGGCACAGGCAAGTGCTGAGGAGCGTCAGGGCTGAAATGAGATGACGACTGACTGCATTACCATCTTAAACGGCCTGTCTGCTGAGTGCTGCGATTTCCTTCCTCCCTTACCTGTCACACTTCATTACTCAGCTCCCACTGCAGCCTGGTGCTGCTGAAAGCAGTGCTCAGCCCATCGCTTTGCATGACAGCTGCAGCTTCCCCCTCTTACAGCAGCAGGCTCCTATTTCCTTCCCACTGCGTGCCCTAAACCAAGGGCGTGCGTCTGCCCGTGTGCAGAGGCACGTACGAACACCACCATCCATCGCAGCACTGAATGGGCCTGGGCTGTGGGAGGCTGTTTGTTTTCAGCCTATTACAAAGCGAGCCTCCAGCACTTTGAGAAGGGCTCCTGGGCAAATAACATTGATCCTCACTGTGCCTCTGAAGGTGTCTGTGAGGGCAGAGGGACAGGCCACACCGCAGCAGCCCGCAGTCTCTGCCAGGGAGAGTTCGCAGGCCTGCAGCTCCACTACACCACCCACAGCAACAGCGGAGATGCACTCTCTTTACGTTCATAATTTATATAATGACAGAAAATTAAGCAGCGCCTTTAAACAGGCAATAGAGAACCCGATAGTTTAGCTACACAGAGATTTAATTTTTTGTTTGTTTTCAGCTTAGTATTCAATGGTGGAAGTAGCTTCTCCCTGAAGCACAAGCAATGCTGACACATGTAAAGCAAAGGCCTGGCTGTGGAGCGTGCCGTTCAGAACAGCCGTGTTTGATGTCTAGAGGAACGCTCACAAATTCTTCACCTGGCGCCTTTCATAAAATCAGAACAAATATTTACTTTTCCTGGTCTTGTGTGCCATAAGCTTAATCTTTTGAATTATTAACACTTGGTGAGCTCAAATCAGTAGGGAAAAGGTGGGCAGGACAAGTAAGGCGGTGATTCCCCAGCCACCCTAATGCAATACCAATGTTATGGGTTAGCTCAGCAGATAGCTGAGTTCCACACAGTTATTCACTCACCCTCCCCCCTCCCCAAATGGGACGGGNGAAGTGAGTTATGTTCTCGGCTCCGCTCAACACTGCCAGGATGTTATCAGTATCTCGGAGGTACAAGATAAATTCATACTAGACACTATGAGACGTGTAGCTTCTGTTAGAAACTAGGACAACCAATAATGAGGAATAAACTCAGAGGAGTAAGTAACTTCATGAGTGAAACAACAGTGCATTTTGGAAAGTGAATTAATCATTCCCTGAAATTATTTAGATTGTTTTTTCTCATAGCAGGTAGTAGGTGTTCTCTT
>WBMW01000421.1:344784-489422 GCA_013396635.1 Penelope pileata | reverse complement strand
CAGGTCCCCTCTCAGCCTTCTTTTCTCCAGGCTGAACAGACCCAGCTTACTGAGCCTCTCCTCATAGGGGAGATGCTCCAGGCCCTTTATCATCTTTGTGGCCCTCCGCTGGACTCTTTCTAGGAGGTCCCTGTGTTTCTTATACAGGGGAGCCCAGAACTGGATACAGTACTCCAGCTGAGGCCTGACCAGGGCAGAGTAGAGGGGAAGGATCACCTCCCTCGACCTGCTGGCAATACTCTTTTTAATGCACCCTAGGATCCCATTGGCCTTCTTAGCCACCAGGGCACACTGCTGGCTCATGGCCAACCTGTCATCTACCAGGACCCCCAGGTCCCTCTCTGTAGAGCTCCTCTCCAGCAGGTCGTCCCCCAGCCTGTACTGGTACATGCGGTTATTCCTCCCCAGGTGCAAGACTCTACACTTGCTTTTGTTGAACTGTTCACATCTCTGAAAATCCTGACTTGGCAAGACTTGAATTTGTTCTTGTTGGGTTAATAAACCCTTCCATAGCAATGCAGCTATACCATGGAGAGTAAAATAATACACGCAAGGAAAATGAGAATTTAGAAATTAAAAGGTTTTAAAACATTGGGTAAGAATTAATGCTTTACGTTTAGAACAATTTTAATAATATGACTAAAATGTAAGCAACATACAACTGACAACAGTAAATTTGAAATATTATCCGAGATGGAAGGAAAAAGAATGTACCATTTCCTAGAATGTATTATTTATTAGCTAGAAGGACAACTGAGAGCTTAACAATTCAATATATTTGCATGTCAAAAATCTGACCATTGTTAAAACTGCAAGCCGTGCAATGGACCAGCAGTTAGCTTGCTTTCAACTATGGTCAGAACTGGGAGAATTCACCTATTTGAAAACTACAGAATACTTCCTTACTGAAGAAAGTTCTCTCAAATTTCTCAAATCTACCAGTTTTTGTTCTGTTCCCCACGCCCCTATATGAGAATAAGACTTTCAGGAAAATGCCTATGTCTTAGTTTCTAACAGAAGTTACTTCTCTCACAGTGTCTGGTATGAAGCTATGTTTTGGTCTCAGAAGAAGAACAAAACTGATAACACCTGGCAGTGTTGAACACAGCCAAGGACATATTTTGTTCCTCAGTGAAGCAGTTAGGAGGCATAAGGAGCCGGGAACTGGGAGGGGACAGGACCAGGGCAGCTGACCCAAACTGACCCAAGAGCCGTTCCATACCACATCACATCATGTGAATTTTACAGAAGGGGAAGCTCTTGCTCAGAGGGAGGGGCTGCTGGCTGGCTGGGTATCGGTCATTGGTCCCTTGCTTTGTGTATCATCTATTGTTTATTATATATATATATATATATATATGTATTGGTATTCCTTTTATTCTCTCTGCTGTCTTAGTAAATAGCTTTTATCTCAGCCCACGAGTTCTACCATATTTATTCCTTAATTCTCTTCCCCATCCCACCTGGGAGGGTGAGCAAACAACTATGTGGGACTTAGCCGTCTGCTGGGTCAAACCACAACAGCCAATTATTTGAATGTTTATTTATATTTACTAATTCAGATTTTCTGACTGATAATCAGCATTGCATAAACTGGACATTCCTAAACCTCTGAGGAGTGTGTGCTTTCTCTAGTCACTTTTGTAACTGCTTCACACTAAATCAGTAGAAAAAATGGGAAGCATCCTTTCAAATATGCAGTAAACATTAATTTATACTTTCCTAAAAAGGAGTTAAAAAGTACCCAGAGCTCTAGAATATTGCTTAAATAGGAGTCAAACCTATGAACTGAGGATGGTACACAACACATATCACACAAAAAAACCATGCACACTTACTGATTACCCAACCAGAACCTACACAGACTCCTTTCCATGATTATGGTCTTCATTAATTCCTTTGCTGCAGCTGTATATATTTATGCACCAACACAATCTTCCACAGGGAGTTGATTTAAATAGGAGGAAAAGTGGAATATAATGAAAAGATACAGGTACTTCATTCAGGCTTATAGAGTTAATATAAATTCAGAGACACTGCTTGATACAGTGCCATGAATACCTACTATAATGGTTCTGCATAATGACTGTCCCTTCAATAAATATGAGATGCAATGTAACATTTACACGATAAAGAATGTTTTAGCCTTTGCCTTTCTATAGTTTATGAGTGCCATCCTTTAAGATCAAGTAACAGTTACTGACTCTGAGTGGATTAAGGCTTAAGCTTTTTTCAATATGAATGATAAAAGCCTCACTTTTTTTTCTTCTGCAGTGAAATGGTAAAATGCTGGTAACAGCATAAATTGTATTAAAATGGGACACTCTGTGAATAATTTAACAGCATCACAAAAAGGCAAGAAAATAATGCATTCATTCTCTCATTCACTTATAAAATCTATAAACTGTAGACCCCTTCAAGGGAGCACTAGATATCATTTACAGTATGAATAGGAAGGACTTTCAGATAAGGAAATTAATCAGCAGGAGTTCTGTGATCTGTTAACTACTGATAATAGTTATTGAATTTTTTTTAGATCCCGAAATCAATAACCTGCAGCCATGCTCACTCTGTGACTTCACCAGACATTGTAGGAGATAGCAGGACTCTCTTGAATTAGAATACAGATAACTGAAAAAAGTGATATTCCAAAGAGCTGTTCAAAAAGAAAGGTTCAAATTTAAATTTTACTATCAAATTTGAACCAAATTTGATTTATATTTTTTTTTAAAGTTCTACATCAAACCAAAACCATCTCGACAAGCTCTAGTCCCTGCATCTGTTCAGTCAAATGGATATTCTTGTCAATGTTAGCCATAATACATGAATCCAAGCTCTACTGGTCAGCTTTCAGGCACTAATACAACTGCCAGGCATTTGCAGACTCTCCTCGTGTGTCTGAGCTGGGGCTGGGTACCACAGCCTGCAGCATCTCTGGGTGGGGCTGGCTGCAGAGATCCTCACATTCTTGGCACCACTGTGTCACATGTGCCAGAGCTGCCCCTAGCTGGAGACCCTACAGCTTCTAAGTCTCTGGAAGATGCTTCTGACAGCCCAGAAGGTGAAAGCATGGTACCAGAATTTCTCCACTCCAGAGTCAGACCAAACAGTTTCAAAGCAAAAACATTTTCTAGCATCTCTGTAGGACTGGCACAAAGGAAGCTCTTGCACTCTACCATCTGGATATTGAACCAATAACTCAGGCTGTGGGCTCATGCACCTCATTCTGAGTGATCTTGCTCATTTTTATTCCCTGAATGACTCACTTTTCACACAAATGTACTGCCTTGTCACTTCAGACACTTGAAATTATTGATTATCACTGCAACTGAAATTATAAAATACAGACGTTCACCCTAAAGGACTAAAATTCATAGCATTTTAAGCAAGAATGAGATTCATTCTCCCCATTTTGAGTCCCTTTCACACATAATGTTTGACATTGGGCCTTGGCAGGTTGAGATATGTGTGTTCTGCTGGAAATGCTGTCTTTCAGATGAGACAGCAGGCCAAAACTGCCACTTACGTCACTAAAATACCTCATTGCATTTTTTAGATGCTGTCCTAAGACATAATAAGATCTAATAAAGAGTGATGCCAAACAGAGAAAAAGGAAACAAACAAATAGCCCCTAAAATGTAAAAGTATTCTTACTAGCCTGCACTAGTGGAAAACAACAAAGATCGTTTAAACACTAACCTGAATATCTCAAAGAAAGGCTGTGAAATAAAAAGCGAAGAAAGGAGCTTTGATTTTCAGAGGCTTTCACAGTAAAAACACTGGACAGATTTTAGTGTAACTTTTTATCAGACATAAATTCATTTCTCAAAGGCAAAGCAATCTCTCATGGCTAGCCAAATGCATCTCTAAGTAGGGTCTGATTTAAAAGCTAACTGAAGACCCAGGAGTACTACTGATACATCTGGCAAAGCTGTTGAGGTAACTTGTTAAGATTTCCAAGCAGATGAAATATTTATTCCATAAGATTTTTTTCCAGAAGTAAAAGATACCAAAGCAGAGAGATGCCAAGCAAAAGGTACAGCCACAGAAAAAGACAGAAAGAGCACTGAATGGCATCACAGATCTGGGTCTACCTTATGAGCTTTATTGATACGAGACAGCCTTGCCTACCACTGCCAGAAGGTTGTCAGCAGCCTAAAGAACTCAAATTAAGTGTTCCGGTTGCACAATCATCCTCAACAGTACCTAGTCTCCCACTACAGTTTGCGCAGTGTAACTGCCCAGGAGCCATCTGGAAGGAAAAGATCTTTCTTTTCTCTGCCTAAAAAAGCCCGAGGACAGGACAGCAGTGCCCAGTTTTGCGCTCCACAGTTCAAGAAAGATAGGGAACTTTTAGAGAGTGTCCAGTGGAGGGTCATGGTTAGGGGCCTGGAACATCTTCCTTATGAGGAAAGTCTAAGAAACCTGTGACTCTTCAGCCTGGAGAAGAGAAGACTGAGGGGAGATCTCACCAATGTGTATAAATATCTGCAGGGCAGGAGTCAAGTGGATGGGGCCAGGCTCTTTTCAAGGGTGCCCAGCAACAGAACAAGAGGCAATGGGCACAAACAGAAACAAAGTTCCTTCTGAACATGAGAAAGAGCTTCTTTACTTTGAGGGTGACAGAGCATTGGAACAGGCTGCCCAGGTTGGTTGTGGAGTCTCCTTCTCTGGAGATATTGCCTGGACTCTTTTCTGTGCAACCTACTCTAGGGAACCTGCTTTGGCAGGGGGGTTGGACTAGATGATCTCCAGAGGTCCCTTCCAACCTCTACAATTCTGTGATTCTGTGTGACAACACTGGACTGACGTTCAAAGTAGCAGCAATGGAAGTGGAATTCAAACAAAAATAAGTACTAAGGACAACATGATTTCCACAAAAGGACAGTAACCTGTATACTATCAGAAATGACATTTAGAAAATTGTACTGCCTTTCCTTTAAACACCACTCACGCTTTAGTTCTCTGTAGCTTTTTTGCATTTGTTAATAACTGCAGATTATGGCAATGCATTAATCTTGTCTCTGCTATTTGCTCACATTGCCTTCTAATATAAGCAATCCTCTTCTTCAGTCAAAAAAATATACTAAGCACTTGATTCTGTGACAGTACGAAGTCTTAACAACAGTTAATCACACAAACAAGTCAAGCATTGCATGCCTGAATTAATACAAGATGATGAACATGAATATTTCTAAATATTCTTTTAGGTGCACTGAGAGTCTGGCAGGTTTCTCTGAACAATTTGTGATGCTACTAGAAATGTCTTCTTGACAAGACTATAAAATGACACAATCGTGTAACTACACATTGCAGTGACTACTACCATAAAACCATCAGTTGCTGTAAACCAGCAAGATTTCAGAGTTCCTACAGGGTTATATCATTGCACAGCAGATGAAGTACCTGGCCTACAAGCTACAATTTGCTCTCTATTTATGACAGCAAATACTGATATAAATAAGGGAAGCAAGTTTGAAGTTTTTAACAGGAAGATCTGAACATTTGCTGATTTAACACAGAAAGGACACACATTGTAGCATTCTCTCCATTTTCTAGAATATTCACACTGGAAAACTGTAATTCACACAACATTTACTATGTTCCTATGCCAGGCATAGAGCTAACAGAAAACAGATGAGTTTCTTGAGAACAAGACCTACATGTAAATTTCTAGATATACTTCAGACAACCCACAACATTTTCCCCAGGTGGAAAAGTATTATTGCTCCTAATGGTTAGCGTTACTCAGTGAAATCCTGATGTCCCTTCCTGTCTACGAACACGCAGCACAGTACTTGCAGCTGGGAGAACTGCGCAGTCACAAGGAATAGCAGTAGAACCCAATGCAGTCATTCACCAACAGAAGGTGACTTAAAAAATGAGTTTTCTCTCAGCTTGTCTGACTAGCATACACTAAAAGCACCTGTGTAGTAAAGGTCAAGCACACTGTTGACAACACCAGCTATATGCAATGTATAGACTTGCATGCACAGTCTGTGAAAGTCTCCAGCAAGGCTTCTGAAAATATATGCTCTCAAAATGATTGCAGAAAGCCTGAAGGCTTCATATATTTACTTTAGACTTCCAGATATTTCTCAGAGGCTCCACTCAGCAAGGCTTTGGCCCATGTTTTCAAACCAACAGGGAAATTATTTTTATTCCACACCAAGCCAGTTCCTAAGTTAGCACAAATTATTATAATGGATTTAAAGTCATGACAGTCTAGATATGTGTTGTATATCCAGTGTACTATGGATATGCTGTAACTGCAACAGAGACAAAGCATACTTCCTTGCTTTACCAGGTGCCCTGAGAATGCACTGTAATGTTTTAACTTAGATGCCCTACACAGGATTGCAGTAGCTCAGCAGTCCCTTATTTCAGCAGGCTGCTTCTTATTTTGCTATTTGCCCAGTTAGTGAATCAGTATCTGAGAGAACACCCTTTTAATCTGCCCATTAATTCTGGACATTTTTACAGCGCGGAATCCTCAACCACAAAAAAGGCCAAGGCACCTGAAGCGTCTGGCTGATAGGAGTGGCGGAAACATCAGCAGCTATTGGTAGAGGAATGAATTGGGGTCTTGAAGATCCATGTTATGCACTCACATTGTCTTTGGCACATCTGGGTCTCTTCTATCCACAGTATTCACTTAAGATGTGCTGCTGATGGTACATGTGGAACTGGAGATCAACCTGTGTCACTGACACTTGCTGAGAGACTTAGCTATTTCAGCTCTCAGATACAAACACTGATGATCTGGGAAATGAGAGGAAGACCGAGTATAAAATTAGCATCACAGTGACAATGGAACACTTCAAAAATACTTCAGAAGCCGCTGAAGTTGCTCATTTGTGCTAACGTATCTCCATTTGCTATTCTGCTGGGAAAACAAATATAGTATTAAAATTTGCAGGTTAGTATTTGATAGGGAAAAGAGGGATATGAGCTCTCAGCTTAGTATCTGTGTCATAGCTGATGGATCCCAGTGAAACAATGCATTTGACAATGTTGTAATTCCCGTGTTCATGATGAATGAGGTACAGTACACCGCTACTATCTACTGTCTTTGCAGAGTTCTTTATTTCTCAACTTCTTACTCATTCTTCCTTCATCATCATTGCTATGTATTTCTGTAAACTGGCACAACAATGTCCAATTAACATCCATGGTTTTCTAGTACAGAGGAGGACCTTAATGAGTTAAATAGAAAATAGGAAGTTTAAAGCAAAGTTGCTCTACACTGTTACCTAATGACAGGGTTCAGGCACAACCTTTTATATGCGTCAGTCTTCATCCTTTAGAAGTCACTAGAGCTACATGTGAAAGCAAGATGCTATACATCCAAAGGAACACGTGAGAAAAGGAACACATTTCCAATGCTTACTCTATCACCCATCTCAATGAAAATAACTGTCAAATTTGATTATACTGGAGGAGCCATTTCTAACATGGGAACAGACAGCACATGACAGATGGCAAGGTGTAAGAGCATCATTCAGTGAGAGACAGTGTCTGAGTAGGGACAGATTCTGCGACTGAACATGTTGTGAGGAACAGCCGGCTTGAACAGTCAGCACGAGGGAAGTGTTCTATGTTTTTCCCGCTGAAAGACTCTAATTACCTTTTTCTTTCCTTTACCTCTCAGCCAAATCAAAAATTCAAAGTACATACAGAATGAGCAGGAATATTCTCACTAGTAGATCCACCATGGAAGATTCTGGGTCTGTAAATTATTTAACTGCTACTGGAAAACAATTATGCTTTCCAGGCTGAACAGACCAGTCCTTCGGATAGGTAACATAAAGTAGCAAGTGACGTCTAGGTGACACATTCTTATTCAGTAAGTGACCAAAAATGTTACAGAATCTGCTTTATGTTGAGGCTTCATTCTATTCAGATGGTCATCACCTTCCAAAGTATACAGCTTTTCTCAGTTATTACATTTGTATCTATCTACACTTAAAGCATCTTACTATGCAGACATCAAAACTTCAAGAAAGGAATTGATGGTGGATATATATTCACAGAAATGCATATCCCCACAACTCACATCAAGCTATGCCAAATCTTGCTACCTGTGAATAAATCAGAACTTAGCTAAAACTCCCAGCACCAGGAAATTTATTTCCAGTGGAAGGATGGATATTAAGCATAACTCATGAAGTATAAATCTATAGTTCATTAAAACCTTTATTTAACCTATTATTTCAAAGCATCATTAGTGAGAGCACTTGATAGAAAGGTGAGGGACCACCTGCAAACTTAAATGCTTTGAGAAACAGTACGTGCAGTGAGAACTGAAACTATGCATGAGAGTGGCAAGAGTTTTGTCACATTTGCTTTGAGTTCTGTGATTAAATGTTGCTGCCGCCCTAGCAAACAGTGCCTCTTCCATTGCCAGAATTTCTCCCCACAGTTCTGGCTTGTCAGAATTCCCAGTAATTTCAGAGGAATTTTGACTGAACAAAAACTACAGGCCATGTTGAATTTTGTAGAGATTTGGCCATTTTCCATTTCTTGTAGCATTTGCAGAGCATTTTGTTAAACAACATGTTTTCTGATTCTTAATTAAATGATCTGATGTGTTTTCTTGGTTTTAAATACACAGTCTCAGTGAATATACGTAAACATTTTTGTGTATGTGACATGCAAATACGCTTTACATGAAATTCAGATGAGAATTTACAGATCTCTTGGAAAATACACTTTGCATGCACCTCTTCCTCTCAAAACGTTATACACTGAAAAAAAAAACAGATCATGTCACACCATGTGGATTGCTAGTAAAAGACAATGCAATAGAGGTGTTTTATATTGATTCTTGTTTTGTTTTATAAAGTTGTCCATACACATGGACATACTTGAAACTGCCAGTGCTATTTCACAATTACTTAGTCAAATATCAGTGTCAGAATAGTCCAATTGGTGCACCTCACCAAAGGCCTCACCATATTTCTCTGCCCTTACTCTTTGTTTTTCTGACAAGAGTCTAATACTCATGTAGTAGGAAGTCAGAGCAGATCCAATTTTCACACTTCCTGTCTTTTCACATTATTCAAATATATATTTTTTCTCCTATACTTGTTAATTGTTCTTTAGCTATGCTATTAACAGTGTGTCAGACTGCCTTAATTTGCTGCTACTATCTTTTGTAAGGTGCCTACAGTGTCACGTAAGACGTCCTCCAGAGCATGTCTCTGGCCAACACAGCTGCTTGAGGTTCTGATATCTGCATCATTACATTAGATGATCTACAGAAAGTATTTTGCTATAGATCAACACTAAATGTTACAGAAATATCGGGGTTAACATGAAGATATAGTGGGCTGAGGTCAGAAGTCTGCTTAAAGCACATTACCTTCATTATATAGTTTCACCGTTAAGAGAACAAAGGTCTTCATCTAAGAACTGTTCAACAGGACTTGCAGTTGGAACTTACCCTTTAAATACAGTTTTAAAGATAAAAGGAATCAAAATTGTATTGTCATTAGGTATGGCACAGAAGAAAATCAAAATTAAGATATCACCAACCAAAGCTAAACCACCTGTCATATAAATGCCCATATTCTCGATTAGTGAGCCAGTTAGTGCTGTCCAAGGAAAAAAAGCCAGAAAATTACTCTTCCTCATTAGCAATAAAATGATTCTGGCATCACATTTGACTTAAGGACAAAATATGTTTTGTTCATTTTCACTTTTTTTGATTTTGTCCTGATAAGCATATTCCTGATCATATTCCTCAAATCCGCATTGACTGCAATTAAAACTGAGCACTTAGTAGGGTTTAAAAAGGTAGAACTTCTATCTTAAACCTAATAATGCAATTCCATGCACTGTACAGCTCCCATATCAGCACAGTCCCCATATCTGTTCCTTCTCATTATCTCCATATTGCTACTTTAAATTCTCAGTCTCTGTTGTCACCAGACTCTTCATCTCCTCTCTCCTTCCAGAGCTAGCTGGGGAGAAGTTGTCATGGGCTTGTCACACACCTACCTTGTTAAAGGAGAGAGGAAATGAGCAGAGGAGGTGCTCTTCAATTCAAATGGAGAGATGGGGAGAAGGACTGGAGGAAAAAAGAAAGATAGACAACTTCCTCAGTTGTTCCACTCCCTACTCCCTAAGGACAGGATGCAGAGAAAGAAAAGGAGCAGGTGGAAGGGTGTGTTGGGCAGGACAGTCAGCCTTTCAGGAAGGGTTCATCTTGGAAGCATGCACTACTTTGCCCACCTATGTGTTTTTAACATGCATATTTGTCATTCTGAAGCCTGGCACATACCTGAGCACTGATAATGACCTTCAGCTTCACTTTTCTCCCAGCAAAAGAAGAGAGAGAAAAAGAAAAAAAGAAAAAGCATCAAAAGCAAAGATGCCAGCTGCAGCTTAGAAAACTTGCTGAAGTTACTTAAGTCATTAGGCATGAATAGAGAAGAAAAATCTCAAGTCATTACTCATTAGTACCAGTAAATACGTTATTCAGTATTATTTTCCAAGTAAAGTGAGGAGAAATATGCATAATAAAGGGCTAATTGACAGAGGTGTAGACATATAAAGCAGCTAAGCTCAGAGAAGAGCTTGCTGAAGAGGCTAAATACCATTGATGTGGCTGTTTAGAGCAGGCATCTGCTATGGATGGCTCCATGTTTGCTCTGAGAATCTGCTTTTGCTCTCTCGTGCTCCCAAAGCTCAGCATGAAGTCTGCAGGCACTTAGGGCTTGCCAAAACCACAGCAATAATCAGTAACACGCTCGCTGCCAGCTCTCTCCTGAGGAAAGCCATGCAGGGACTGCAGAGGAGAGCACACTGCCGCACAATAGAATGTGCCACGACCTGAGCAGGACAGGCCTCTGCCATGGAGGTGGACTGCACAGAGGGGTATCCAATGTCAATGGCAGGCCAAGGTGGGAAGGGATCTCTCAGCTGAACACTATCTAGGACCTCTGCATTCTCAGTTAACGATTACCCTGCACCTTTCTACAGCTCTGCCATATTCCCAAAACTGAAGGAGTCCTGTTCTGTGTCCCATGTGTATGGAAGGTGGAGGGGCAAAGAAACTTGAGCTTCCCAAAAATAAACAGTTTTTTGAGGCACAGATGAAGCGTTACGATGGCCTCCAGAAGTCCCTTCCAACCTTAACTATTCTGTGATACAGACAAGCAGAGTTGACATAGTAAAGGTACATAGAATTTGTGTTTTCTGGGAGATAAGAGACAGTGCTGCCTTGCTGAAGTTCTACTAGGGCAGATTTGTCTTGCAGAAGTGGAGGGCTTTTGTGATGAAGAACATAATTACAGGGCACACAAAGGGATCCTCCTGAACCAAGGGTTCTAAATCCTACCTAATTAGCACACAGCAAAAGCAAAGAGAGAGTACTGAAGACCATTTGCATCCTAAGGTTAGAGAGGTGAGGAGGCAACTGCGTTTCAAAAATCCCTTCTGTTGCCTTACAGGAGTGCTTTCCTGTTCCCCTGGGTGGCTTGCTTGGTTCAAGGACTCTGGGGTTTCAAATAGTCTGAAGATGCTGAGTGGATCCATCAAGCACACCTAGTAGCCCTGTGTTATGTTACAGAAGAATATCAACTAAATCATACACTACTTCTTTATCAAAAGGCAGTAAAATTCTTCTTCTGAGTATCGAAAGAATTCATTATAACATGTCACTTACTAGTCTTTTTTTCCTTTTCATAGCAGATATGAAATGAAACAAAAATGATAATTTCATGTACTTCACAATACTTTATAATTCAAAAATGAATTGCAAATGTGATATAATTTAATGCAATTGTAACGAATTGCACTGTAAATGCTTTAAAATTAACTAATCATTGCTAAATGTCATATGATTACATACATTTCTCATCTATCAAATTTATACCACATTTCTTAAGCATCCTATTGTACTAACACAGTATATATTTTTACCAAAACATCTATTCAGTTTGTTTTACCTTCTGGTTTAACATTATTAATTCAAATAAAAATAAATATTGGGCATTGGAATAACAATTTCAAAGAGCCAATGTGCTGTTTTCAGATGTTAAACCCAGAATGTTAGAAATACACTACCCCTCCAAATTTAAATATTTGTAAAATGGGCATAAAGTTTAGGGAAACAACATTTCCTTTGCAAAATTCTTGAAAATCTACATTAGAATCGGAAAACATGAATACATTTTAAAAAATTCAAATTGTTACCAAGTACAAAGCAGATGTTCAGGTAATCACAAAACAGACCTTGCGAACTTGAAAGACAATTGTAGCAAGAGGAATAATGGCCATTAAATATACTGCTGTATAAACCACGGCACAATCTATCCTGCAAGTATCAGATGAGCTGTTGAAAATACAGACTCTTATTTTATGAGTACTGTATTGCTTTTTAATAGCTCTACAATGTAGCTCATTTTGCACATTATACACAATTCTGGAAGAAATTTGATCTTTTTTTCAGTGTTTATGATTCAGATTAACATTTTTGTCAACACTCACTAAAAATCAGGCAAAACATCTTACAAATTTTTGGTTTTCATTCAAATCTCATCTTCACTTGAAGATGAGAATCACTTCTGTGATTCTGTGATATGTGTAAAAATAATAGAAGAAAAAAGACAACCTGATAGAGTGCCTTGCTAACAACAACCACACTATTCAAAATGTTTTCTGCCCACTTCTGTGTGGTGCTGTGATATAAAAAGATGAACTGTAAGTGCCGTCCCTGTACACAGCATGCATGTCTATCCTCCCTGCCAGCAGGAAGTCTGTCAGGAAGGATTAGGGCACTGAGGGCCCCTTTTGCTTGTGCAGAACCCATTTTATGAAGGTGAGAACTGTTTAAATATGTGTTCAGCAGTAAATACATGCATATGCATGGTTATGAGACAGCATAAATATATACTGAATTGTGATCGCCCCCATAGTTTAGCAGCATCCATAACTTGAACTACTGGAAACTTCGCACGTACAAATGGCCAATTTGGTCAGTTTGGCTTTAAGTTTGGGGGGATTTTTTCTTGGTTGGATACTTCTGATAGACAAGAGAAGCAATATACATCAGTACAATATTAAGCAAACATATAATTTTTAAAATGTGAGTAGTACTTTTGGGACTCCTCACTGGTTAAACTTAGCAGATTGACATCTCTTTGTTTTGAAACCTGATCTTTCACAGAAGCCTTAGGCTGATGTCAAGAATGCTGAGGTAATTTTTTTTGCCTTGAAAAAATCTTTTATTTTACATTCTCCTGGAAAAAGATAGATGATTCAGAGACTACAGTTTAGGGCATCAGCCTTACAAACAGACAGCTGCTAATTCAGCTAAAATAAGTTCAGTAATAATCTGGTTTCACAACTTTCATCAGAACATTATTGCATAAGTAATGAATGAAATGCTGAAGAGTCTGGGACAATCAAAAAGAAAACAGTGTATGTATATGCTATTCTAAAGATCAATACAAAATTTAGTGTGCATGAATTGTGGAACATGTATGTAATAATTGCACTATCAAAGGGAAATGACTGACCACATCTATATAAGTTGAAATCCAAGGACAATCTTTTGAAACATCACAGAAAGATAAGGGCATTCTGATGTCTATTCTGGCCTGCATATAAATGTAGTAAAATATAAATGTAATACTCTCATTGTACTAAATATAGCATTGCTGGTCCAGAAAAGTTGAAGCAAATTAAATACATAAACTATTAAATCTGACCTTTCAAAAATAGAAGAAGATTTATAGTTTCTGTAAATGATCATATAGGTTAAATGCTGATGTTGCCAATCCCTACTAATCAGTATAGATGTCATCTAATCTAGTCCCTAGACCAGGTTTCCAAGGTATCCTGACATCCTTCCTTCCATGTCACTTGATTGCCAAGTGCTGACAGCTCTACCTCATCCTGCTACTCCTCTTCCAAGGAGGAGTGGCATTTAGCCCCTGCAACCCAATCACTCTCTGTTATATCAGTTATTTACTTTGTTACAAATCTACCTTCTCATTTTAGCTCTGAGTCCATTGCAGAAGTTCAAGGACAAATCTCCTTACAGCTTAACAGAAATTCTAGTGCAACCTAGGAACAAAGGAATACATGTTGCCAAATCGATCCCATATTGCTGCAAGCAATGACATCTCTGTGTCAGACCCTGTCCTGAGTGCTGGTGAGCTCTCTGCCCACAGAAGGGAGAGGCCAGGGGAGGAAGGAGAATGGCAGAGCATGACAGGCCGCTGTTTTGCCCACCCTGCCTCCCTGCAGAGCTGCGAAGAGAATTCTGGGCCTGTTGGCTGCTGTCCTAGAGGATTTCCGCAGCCCAGATAAACTGTTACGTGCTGTAGCTGCTGCCCACTATCAGCATTGCTTTCCCTGATGCCAGGCATGAAGAAGCTTTTTCTATTCATACCCATGTGCCAGTAGCTTTGTTGACAAGTCTTATCCAGCAGCCTAGCTGAACCTGTGGCTTTTCTAAACTGGTTATGTTGGGTGGTTCCCCAGACACCCTTCTTCATCCAAATCCTACCAGCAAGCACAGCTAAAGAAAAAACAAATGCCCGCAGAGGCTTGTTATAACTGTGATAATACCTATGTCTTCATTTGTACCAACAACAGCTACCATCTGCTGCATAGACCTAGATTTTCAACTTACTCACTGAATGCCTTTGTGACAGGCATGTAAACGCACAAGTAGGAGGAAGGAGTAGTTTCATAAAGTGGGCTTCAGATGTAATCCCTCCTCCTTACCAAGGGCTTTCAGAAAAATCTAACAGTTATTCATGATCTAATCAATTACTTCATAAAGAACTAATCCAATACAGCAAACAGAGCAAGCACAATCATGGTCACAACTGTTCTGGCTCAGAAGCTGAGGCACAACTGCATATTGCATTAGCCATAATGCACAATAAACTTCTCCAATAAGCCCTAAAAGAAGGAAGTGCAGCAATCTGTCTTCATAGTCAAAAGGAAATATACTGTTGTTTGCAAGGTCACGACTGCATAAATATACCACTAGTGCAAACTGTAGTACAGGAAGGAACAATTTCCTTTCAGAGTTCACCTGAGGAAGACTGCAGAAATTTAAGGTAAGTTTGTTAGCTTTCTTCACAGTATCTCTATATGTCATCATCCTTGAAAAGAGCTTTTAAAACCAAGTATTGTTCCTCAGTGCATCATGAAAATAAATATAGGCAGCTCTGAAAAATAAAGCTATAAATACAGTTCAAGAAGCAGAAGGTTTAGGAAAAGTCAGTGATCCACTACAGCAACCGCTTTCACTCATGAATTTAATGACAATACTCAGTGCAGCGTTTGAAAGATAGCCTGAGTTTCAAAGGCAGGCATGTATCTGGACCAAGGCAGAGCTATGTGACAAAAGTTCTCAAATGCACAGGCTACATTTTGAGTTTTCATACAATTCCTAATGATCATCTCCCACACTTTAATGTAGTGTTCAGTGGCATGTTGCTGCATGCTGCAGCAGACATGTCCTGAAATGTCCGAGCTGGTTTCAGAAGGGCTATTGTTTCCTGCACCACAGGTACACGGCGTTCTGTTGTTTGAGTTGCCCCCTTTGCAGAAAACGTCTTCAAACATCTCTAAAAAGACAGCACTTTCTAACAGATAGATAATTTGGATATCAAGTGTTGTTTCTCATGGCAGAAAGACTACCGCATCTCAAGAGTTATTTAATACTTCCTGGGGGAAATTTTTGGTATGACATTAATACTAGTCTCATATTACAGAGTTTAGCTTTCAGAAACCAAAAATAATACGACAATCCAGTCAATAAATCAGCACTGGGCATAAACCATAGACCATCACTATACCTTGAACCATTCAGCAGATCAGTATATCCCCTTGAGTCCTTCACTTTACTCAGAGAATCTTAACAGTCAGTAAACACATTCAACATGAATGTCCATGAATATTTTGACTAGCCAAAAGACTTATTCCATTAGAATTATATACTGAAAGCCTATAACAAATCACTGCAAATGACTTGTTTCTAAATTCTCCTTTTGTTGTTACTGTTCTTGCCTCTGTAACTAAGATGGAAATGTATTGTTACAGTTCTATTATCTTTTACTTTCTTCTTTTTGGAAACATTGCAATGTTTTGCATTGATATTACAAGTACATTTTTCAGACGAATATCAATCCTTGAATATTTTAATGTTACTATAAAACAAGACAGGAACTGATCTTAAGGATTTTTATATGTTCCACAAATAAATTACATATGGAAGGTTCCAATTTAAAACTGAGTCATTTAGAGTCATTTCTACTAACTTCCATTTGTTTGTTTTTCATTCTGCTTTATAACATAACCACTAAAAGAAGAGACAGGTAGGAAGTTATCATAAAACAGTCTTCACCCCAATGAAAGCCTGCTGTGCTTACAAATCCTCATGCTGTTTCCCTCAGATACACATGAAGTAATTTGAGATAAAAAGTCAAGTAAATAAAGCAAATGATCAGCTATACTTAACCAATGTGTAAAAATGGCTGGGTTAGTGTACTGATGATCAAGAAGTGATTCTACTAACCACTTATGAGTGACTTATAATGTAGTAGAGCCATCTAGCAATTCTGCATGGGAAATTCCTCTTTGATTTACAAATCCAGTTCAAGTCTACAATCACATTAATGATTTCATCAGTTTCCCTTTTTATAGGTATTTCTTTGTATATCTGTGTAGAAGCATTGCATCAGTCTAATTGTCCTAACATAGCAAATTTATTGTTGAATTCCTAACAATGATGAACTCTCTTAGTCAGCAGATCATTGGCTGATGTCATTAGCTAAATCATTGGCAATTCTAAACTCTGGCATACTTAGGCTAGATAAAACACAGTGACCTTGGAAAATAATGTCCTAATTATCTGTGTGCCAACACATCCCAAGCCATCAGAACAGCGAGGTGATCTGCTTAATTTGTTAGTTTATAAAACTGAGGAGATGGATACAGATCACTATACTTTAGATTTCCAGTGCTGATTTTGGAGGAATATTAGTCCAATCACTTGTTTAAAGAGAAATTTATCTTTTCTTTTGTTTCAAAATAATAATCACATTTAGACAAATATTCCATTGATGTAGGTTAAATAAAATGGGGTAGGAGAACAAAAAAAAAGCTTAAAAAAACTCCAAAAGAATCAGGGCGGGATAGGCATACAACTCTACAACTAGAGGGATTTGGGTTGTTAGGTTGAGAGGAGGCTGGTTGTTAGGGTTTGGGTTTTGTTGTTGTTGTTGCTTTTTATTAACCTTTAAATACTCTTGATGTATTTATATTCTACCTTAAATTTTGCAAAGCATCTGTTGGTGTTGGAGACAAAAGAGTATAAGGGAGCTATTAGACAAGATTGTAAACAAAAAGGAGAAAATTGGGTAAAGGCTAGAAAAAGCATAACAGGGACAAAAAATACATTACATGGATGTTAAGAAAACATAGAAAGGATTCAGAGTGAAAAACTATTTTTACTGACAAAAGGATAATAGCTAAGTTTCAAATTATGAAATCGAATTAAATTCCCACTTAGTTCTGCAAATCCAGCTTGGATTCCTTTGGAATGAGTCACTATAAATGCCTGAAGAACATAGCAGAAGGATGGTAACTATCATAGAAACATGTCGTTCATAGCCTGAGCTCCTTATAATTGATTAATTACACCCAAAACTGTGCAAAAGTGAGAGCCTGTTCGTTCTGATCTGCACAGATGAAGCACAGAACAGCAGAGCTGCAAATTCGTCTCGTGATTTGCTGACACCTGATAGGTTCTCTCCCCGTGAGAACGGGGATTTGCATATGAGAAAAGCTGGGATGGGGGGAACCTGAGAGTGACTCCAGGCACGCCCTTCTTCTCTAAACTCTCTGAATACAGGAGCAGTGCTGGATCAGCTGCAAGCAGCTTCAACACAAGATAAGAAAGTCTGCAACAGCAGTTGCAGCATGCTCTGTCTGCAGCACAAAACCTGCCTTGGGGGAGGATTTTGAGAGGCTGTGGAAGCCTAGCAAGAGTTCAGGCTTTTGTTCAGGAAAGCACTTGAGCACATACTAACTCCTATGGAATTCAGCACAATCTTGTGCTGAGCCTTTAAACAAGTTGGGTGGGCTTCAAGTGTGCTCAAAATTAAAAATATGGCTTAAGGACATCACTGCAGCAAGGTCTTAATTTTTGTGAAAAGTTTTTGTGAATCATCCTACCTACACTGAAGAAATGTCAACAATACCTAAAATATGTTTATTCTGAATATTAAAGGGTTTCACAGAACCAGATTAAAAAGGAAATATGCATGAATTATTTATTTCTGATATTAAAGTATTCATAAACTACAGGAGCCACCCGCCTAAGCAGTAAGAATTTTCTATGTAAATAATTTACATTTCAGAAATTGTTACAAAATGCATGATGACTTGTTTGTGTGAGACCTGAAGGGGTATCATTGTTAGGATGGCATTACTGACAGCCATTACCTACACAGGGGAAGTAGCTCTTTACCAAGTTTCATAAACTCACAATCTTGAAAAAGTTCAAATATTAATGTTCCAATAACAAAAAACAAACCGTGTTTTCTTTACATGTCTGTCTGCATACATGTAAAAGTGCACACATGTATCTATAAACACATACCCATACATAACCCCGCAGGGAGGCCAGTTTGCCTACTAGCACGCTGACATGATTGATACTGTGAATCACTGTTCATATTGTCCGCCTTGCTACAAGGCTCACTTGGATATTGAATCTCTTGCCTGTTATTTTCTTTAATTTCCAAAACATATCTCTTTAGAATCCCTCTAGGACATACTTTTGAACTTCCTCCATAAATGTGGAAATAACTTCAAAGTTCTGTTAGTAATTTATGTATAGCATGATGGACTGGGGTCAGTTCACAACTGAATTCCCAAGGCAAGAAGATTAGCTGATGGAAAAGACAATTTAATATAAAATGCTTTCTTGCCCAAAAGTTCACACAGAGGCAGGTCCTGCAGGCCTTGTTCACGCAGGCAGTCCTCTTTGAAATCAGAGCCCTCATTGCCTTGTGGTTTTTATAGTCATTCACACCAAGGTGGATAAATGTTAAAGATGCCAGACCTCTAACCTAGCACCAATTTATCACGCTGCACTCACTGAACCTCCCATCAGACACGGTTCAGTGGAGATAGTTTCCAGTCATAATGAGACAGTAGTGTAAGAGCAGCCCCAAAGCTAAGTTTGCCAGATGCCTGTGAGGTGTACCTACTGAAACATACTCTTTGTGTCTAGATCTGGGGTGATATGGTAGCTGATGCACCACAGGTAGTGCCTTGCACACTAGGTTGTGTTTATCCATGGCATAGATTTGCCCCCTGCAATTCTGGCCTGTCCACTCAATCTCTTGCAGCCAAATTGCATGACAGACCACTGAGAAAACAAGACAGAAAGGTTTCTGTAGCAAAAGGTCCCATTGTTGTCTGAGGGAAGTGCAGATCAATCCCACCGGCATGGTGAATTCAGGCTGTCCATAAAGAGAACGCAGCTTGGTCTCTGTAATGCTCTGCCCTGCTGGTCACCCCTGGAACCAGCCATTCCAGGCAAGGGTAGGTTTTGCTCATGCATAAATAGCGGTACCAGAGTTTTCTTTTGTTAAATGTTTAGATTTTGCATAAGAATTAAAGCATCCTTTTGGTAAGGCATGTTTGTAGATTAAACTTGGTCCAGGATGTCACAGCTGATTCACAGGTTCTAACTGCTATACTGATCAGAATGTAATCAGGAGTGGTTTCTCCTTCAACCACCTTCATCTTCCCCAGAAACATTTTTTTTTGAGCTATACAAAAATCTTATAATGACATTCCTAAACATATATACCAGGATACCTAAATTGGCTTGACAGAACTGAAAATCATGCCACCTATTTTACAGTATTAAATAAATTATTCAGAGAGAATGTCTTCAAAATTGTGACCTCTTTCTTCTTTCCAGCCTTCTGCTTTTAAGTATTCCTCTCACCAGCATTTTGTCTCCTTTGTGATTGTTGAACATCTATACTATACTATTACAAAAATTTTGTTATCAATCTATGTAAAATGTGTACTCTGGGGTAAGAACTGTGTATGCATTTCTACACTGGCCCACACAAGTCGGTGAATGGACTAAGTATAATGAAGGACACTACAAATGTAGGCAAAGAAGCATATATGTATTCTTGCCTGTATTCAGTGGATGCTGTTTGGAAACTTGGCACAAAGGGCTTCTTCTATTTAGAAGTCCTGTTAACGGTCATTTTCTTCAATTATCAAAATGATCATCAATAATGACTCTCTAATGATAATCATGTTTTTAAAAGGTAAAAATCTAAACTGTGATCCTGTTGTATAAAACTCAGATTTAATGTTGTAATTAATTCTTTTTCTGTGACATAATAGGCAGATACTCATCATGGGATTCTCACAACAGCATGCCAGTCTCTTATGCCATAAAGGAAGCCATAGAAATGTTAACACGTAAAAGAATCTTAAAGAGAGAATTATTAAAACTCATCCATAAACTTCATGTCTTTTGTGAGCTTAAGTCCTATTTTCTTGTATTAATACAGTTTTCTCTGATCTGCACTGCTTCTAACTGGAAGTGTCTCCAGCTTATCATTCAAGAGATATTTGCATGGAGTACAGAAGGGGAAGAACAATTAGAAAACAGCTGCTGTTTAGCATTTGCCATAAAACTTCAAGATTCCTAGTAGGTGTTCCTTAGAAAAAGTCAATTAGTAATTTAGAGCAGAATACAGCTCATCACAATTTCTGTCCTCAGCAGCACCTGGGGAGTTCTCCTTTGATTAGAATACTTGCAGTGGGGCCTTCCTTTGTATCTTCCATAATGGAGTTTACGTTATAAAGGCACTTTTATAAAATGCTACAAAACTCAGTGCACCGATAGACAGTGCTGTGTCTCTCATCTTTATCTTAAATGACACAGATAAAGTCTGTTGTTAAATTAGTCAGCGAGGAGAGAGGATAATCCCTAGCAGAGAGGCTGTTAGGCAGATCAAGGATGAAAGGATGTCTAAACACAGGGCTCACCTATGTAATTAATTGTGCTCATGCAGAAGTGCTGAAGCACCAGCACAGTCCCTCCAGCCTAGCATATTGATCTGTATGAAACAAACTATATCCTGTCTGGCAATTGCCCAGAGATTACTTCTTAGTATCTCAGCTGGGCACCCAGAGAAGCTGAAAAGCACAGTGAGTATATACTGAATACGTCCACAGCCACTGCAGAAAGCAGCCCCCTCTCGTGCCACCAGCACTTAATTCCTTCAGAGTGCAAGCACTAGGATCAGGGGCAATGGGCTGCCACTTGCTTTCAGATGAGATGCATTTGAAGGCACTCACCATCCCCCATGCACTCTTCATGCTTTCTCAAGAGAAATCTAAGAATAAAACTCTCTGATTACACACTGTTGCTTGAGCAGCAGAGAAGACTGACCTATATAGACTCTGTATTGAGTAAGTAAACAAGATTTGCAGGCAAAAGATACTAGGCACACCATGTTCCATGTTAGAGGCTGGTAGAAAACAATACTGTGTACAAATATTAATACATCAAGAATACATTAATCACCCTCCAGGTCTGCTTCCATACCCATTACAGACTACAGATCATTTCACTCGTACTAACATGAGTACAACCAGAGATATTCTTCTAATATCTTTTAAAGAAAATTTTGTTTAAATATGTGCAAAGGTATGACATATTACCTAGCATGATTTAAAGGAGGGACAGCATGCACTCACATTCAGAATATTTGTAATATCACACATCACAAGCTACTCCTGACTAAGATACTTGAATTAATTACAGTTGATCTCACCAAACGATTCTTGACTACAAGCTGTGATCTCAATCTCCTCACAATTTCCTGTTGCACCGTTATCAAGCTGATAAACAGCAATGAAGAACAGGAATGGGAGCAAAGCTTAGAGATTGCCCTGTCCTTAAGAATATATGTAGAAGAGGCTCACCACCGTTCTGGTTGCCTTTTCCAGGTGCTGGACACAGCAAGGACAGCTGTCGGTGACCACAGAAGAAATGGTTGTGTTCGTTCACACATGCCTTACCTCACCTCAGTGGTCTTTTGCTGTGGTAACTCTAAGGCCTTGATAGCTCCTGTATGGCTCCAGTATGCAATGAGTCATTTCAAGCTAGCTCATTTTCTTCATATTAGGAAAGACGACAGAGGTTTACTTTCAGTGCTCATCTTCTTTGAGACACACAATGTCCTACTGAACTCATTTCAACTTTATTGCCTTTCCTGTTCAACACACATGTGAGGCTGCAAGAGAAGAACATGAACTGACTTGGTATGCAATTAAATAATAGCTTTAATGCAATACAGAGTGTGAATTTTTTCTTTGAGTTGTTTTTATACCAATGATATTGAATCAATAATTTGCTATTGGATGTTAGGAGAGTGCAAGAATAACTACTGCCCTTGCAAATAAATTCTTTTTTCATCTCATTTAAAAGATATGTAGAATAAGGAATATCCTGAGGACTCTTCATTTATTAGCTGCTCACCAGTAGGAATATAACTGAAAAGGAAACATACGAATAGCAATGTTGTTCTTCTACTTATTTTTACAGCACTACCTATTTGTGCCTGTGATTTAATTTGCAAGGATATAATGGGCAAATATAAATACTGACTGCCAGCTCTTCAGAAAATTGTTATCTATGAATTTATAACGTAAGGAGTTAATATCTGTCCAAGGGATCTTTAGGGCATGATGAACCATAGATGTTTTCTTTTGTTTGTAGCCTGAAGCTCCAGCCTACTAAAATCATTTAAATGCTTAAATAGCAGCAATCAGGCATCAATACATCTCCAATCTAATTGAGGGGATGGGACAACTCTCCAGCTTGGCAGCCGTTGCCAGAAGCAGGAGAATATGCTTCTCTAATATTCAGCAATTCATCGTTATTTTCTTGTATGAGAACTTCCATTTTCTTTTACAAAGTTTTGCTAAAGGAAATTGAACAAATAAAGTCTTATCTACTGAATAAAGTAACAGTTTGATACCCCGAGGAGCTGGGGATGAAGAACTAGTAAAGTGTTTTTATAAAATAATGTCATAAAAAGTACTTTATGTATTGCTCATAATAATACAACACTTTGAAAGTGTTTCTATGTTACAGCACGGTCTTATTTTATGAGACTTCTGAAGATTAAGAAAAATTGTGTTAACATATTGCAGAAATGCATGAACATTGGTTTCAGGAAAACAATCTTGCCATGTTTTTTGCTCTTCTCAGATTGAGGTTGCTATCTGCTATCTCCTTAGTATTTTCCTTATTTTGCTTGTGAAGGAAATCAAAAGCTAAATTAGAAGTAAGAGCAGAAGGGATTGTGTTCTCAGCTGAGTACCTTCAGCTCTTTTTACATGCATTGCACTATTTCCATAAGTGGAGAAAGAGAACACAGTAGCAAGAAACCTAGTTTTTAATGAAGAGTAGCAGTAAAAGTGTTACGAAGAAAACTCACCAGTACTTCATCTTTACAAGGTATAATTTCTTCGTTTGTCATAGCTACTGAATACAAAAGCTGATACTGGTAGAACAAGCTGAAGAAATACATGCATCTTCAGACAGAAACAGTCACCACAGCAGCAACTTGGTGAGATCTACAACCATAAAAAAAAACAGCATGAGTCTGAATGAAACCCTTGGAGAGTAACGTGCTATAAATTTACCTCCAGTCACATAGCATGTTCAAAAAATGCTAGCCATGTTATTCCAAAAATGTGCTTTCTTTCTCAGCTAAAATAAACGACAGATCTTTCTAACATGTTTTTTCCATTCAGAAACCCCCTAACAATTTACCTGCTGAAAAATATTTTAGTAAACTACCGCTGGGGGCTACAGTAATTGGAGATCTCTTGCAAACCAAAATGCAAAACAGGAGATTTAAAGAGAACTAGAAAGCAAACTTACAATAATTTAGAAACTTTACATGACTCTGCCCAGAAAATAAAACACTGTCATTTAGATTTTTGTACCAGCCATCAGTTATAGACAATGTTTTATGATATTTCATAAATTCTTCTCCTCATTGAAAAGCATTTAAAACATACTAAATGTGCTTCGTTTAACTGATCATTTAAAAAATTTACTGCAGCAATGCCAAAAGTGAAATTTCCACTGATTAAGAAAGTTTTATGGAGGCATAACCAGAGAAAAATGGAAACGTGTAGGTTGTATTCATAAATGCTGCCAGGACTGACAATCCTTTCAAGACTACTGATTAAGTGAAAGACCATTTTTTCTACAGACTACTATATTCTAGTCAAGGCCTCATGACTCTCACTCAATGCCCTTTCACGCATACAATTGCCAAGTTGTTGGACTTCTGCTCTGGCTCAAATCTGGAAGAATATTAGAAAACTTTCCCCTATCTGAAAAGGAAAAGAAGAAAATCTGAAGGAATCTTGACTATTCCACACTGTAATTGTTTCAAGTGGTAAATAACAGAGCCTGTCTCCCTTCTTGTTTAAAATCAGTCACACAAAGGCAAATCTGACATGAAACAGTCCAGAAGTAACTAATGGTGGTCTCTGGTTTGGAAAACACATTATATAGAATCATTTATACCACAATGCATTTGGGTCGTGAATAATCAATGCAGAAAAAGTACTTCTCGTAAGTATCTCTAGTAAATTGGATAATTCTACTCTACAGTATTATTTGTTTCATATCAGTTTGTGTCATGTGTACAATGCATCTCATAGCTGCTTGTATTTCATTATGTCATTTTCAGATTTTGCTGCTGCATATTGATGTGTGATTTGATATTAAGTACTGTAAAATAGCAGGCTGTAAAGTAAATCACATCAATATCAAATAACAAGACATTACAAAACACATTTATTGCCTCATTATGTGCTATGATATCCCAGAGAAGTGCATCCAGCCTTGATGACTGTCCTGCTTACTTTTGAGTATGCCTGTAAGCAAACTTCTATTAAAATGAGTTTGTACTGTAACTAAATGCTAATTACTTCTCAGCCACCTGTTTCTTTTTTTTTTCAGTGCACCGTATTAAAATTTCATCAAGGCAGGAGGTACTTGCTCTTCAAGTTACAATGCCCATGTTGAGATGATGAGGGTATTGCTTTTCAAGCAGTATTTAAAGCCCATCATTCCACAAAAGAAGTTCTCAGAAAACTGATCACATTTTACTTTACCTAAGTACAAAATGTAGGAAGATGCTCAGCCTGGTTTTTGAGCCTCGCTTGGCCCAACATAAACCAATCCTCTGAAAAGAGGAAGCCTTCTAGTAGTATTGTCATTCAGTTTGCTGCACAAACTCAGCAGTCTGAATCTGTCACCAACTTGCTCTGAAGGATTGCCACCTACAAACATGCTTAATTGAGGATTTCAGATGAGTAAACCAGCACTGATCCTCTTATTTATTTAGGGCTACACTATCACCGCTTGTCATGCAAAGAATGGGAACCAGTTGGGCATCCTGGCTTCTACGGTTTCCTGCCTCAGGCACAACACACTCAGGAGCAGACAAGGAGCAGTGTGGCTGCAGAGAGCCTGCTGTATGGCTATCACAAGCAGGAGGACAGTAGGACTTCTCAAATCAACTTGCAGGTTGCTTTAAAAATAAAAAAGGAAGGCATGTACCACAATCAGCTCTTTGAAGGGTTTGAATTCCTATGAAAAATGTATGAAGAACAAGCTGAGAGTGAGCATAAGCAAAGATACTGTTTGCTGAGTGAAAACACAATCTTTGAATTAGCTCACAATGGCTAGGACCTTAATTTAATCTTTGACCTCTTTGTTTAGTTTCCACAGCTCTAAAGTGAGATAATGTAATTTTCTCATAATTTGGTTATTTAGGGCCAGCATGTGACTTACTTTAGTGTTCATGTAAGAAGGTAAGTAGTAATAACAACTTCACATCTTAACAATAACAATAACATCTTAAATGCAGAAATTATTGGCAGTGTTGCAAACATGCACAATTTTGGAAGAATGGTGGCTCTCCCCCAGCAAGAAGCCAAAAAAGTAATTGTTCATACAGATCTGTGGTTAGTCATCAAGGAAACAAGGAGAGCTATGACTCTGCAACACAGCTCCCTCCCACAGAAATTCATACAGTCACTGAGGCTTTGGATTCAGCTTTCATTAATTTGTGAAGACGGCAACTTGCGGTAACAGTCAAGAAGGTAAAGAGATGATTAAAAATAAGCATTTTCAGAAAGGTCAATTCTTCACTATAATTCTTTGTAGTTTTATACTAGATTGCTGCATCTAATTTTCTAAGCAAAGTTTTCTAAGATCCCTCAGACTTCTTTCTATCATACCTACACTTCAGAATGAAAGAATGATGTTTCTTGCTGGGATAGTTTTTGACCTTTGGTGGGGTTTTTTTGGGTTTGAGGGTTTTTTAGTGGTTTCTGGTTGTTGTTGCTGTTTACAACTAAGTGAAAGAAAGTGAAAGAAAGGAGAGTAAATGTTTATAGGCAACGTGAGGGAAGTAGAGTGCAAGTACCTCAGGAGTACATTGCAAGCTGTGGGCTACTCATGCCCAAAGGCAACATAGCTATTTGGTTCCTTTTAGGGAGGCTTTGTCTCACAAAGACCAAGTGCCAAAAGGCTAAAATGTGTTTCTGTCATTGTCTCTTTAGAGGCAACAAACACTACAAGAGCCAGTATCAGAAGTACTTATCTAAAACAATGAACAATGTGGTAAACAAAGGAGTCCTTGAAGAGACAGACAAGAATTGTGTCCAGACGTTCAAAAACACACACAAATGTAGCACCATCTTCTCCTCTCTAAGAGCTGTCTCCAATGTTGTGCTAGTGTTCATATAAAGAATAAATAAATACAAGATTTTTTTACACTTGAGCAAGTAAAGTTGTAATAATGAGATGGGAAATTAAGGGAATGAAAGAAAGAACAGATTATTTAGAAGCAAAAATTTCTGTTGGGCTTGCCTTTCCCACATCTTTAAACAAAGGATTCTTATTCTCCAGCTCAAATATAATGAAAAGTTGCTCAGATGAGCAGGCAAGAACTGCTTAGACACATAGCATAGATTAAAGTGGCAAATTGCCGCATTCTCCAGCACAGAGGCATAGTACTATAATCCTACTGGGTCTACATTGAATCCCAGGCCATTTTATAGGATGACAAAGCTAAGGAAGGGTGAAACCAAAATCCTTTTGTCTACACAGTTTACATGTTGCACCAAGAGCAGTTGTTGTCTTGCATAGGGCCAGACAGCACACAAAGCTCATCCTTCTAGAACCCTGCTGAGAGGTCTTTTGGTTCAGTGGTGACTGAAAGTCTTGATGTCCTTAATTTTAGTTCTGCTGGCTGTTTCCACATGGGATCTCACCTCCTCACTCCCTCTTCAGATAAGCTGCAACAGATACAAAGCAGCATCCTTTTTATCCTGATGCTATCAAAAAAGTCAACATAGCTGGCCAATCTAGCCTATGCTTTTACCACTGAACACCATTTTTCTCAAAATATCTTCAAGGTCAACTTATATGAGGAATGGTAAATGAATCCCAAATGAATCTCTAAGAAACCAACAGCTTCATTTCTCCTTTCCAACAGGAGGGCAGCAATGAGTTTCAATGAATCAATAGCTATGAGGTCAAAATTCATTAGTTTTAGTGATAACTCAAAGACCAATATTACTTAAAGTTCCACTGCTTACCCATGGCTGCAATAAAAGAGAGAAATTGTCATATTATGAAAGTCTGCATTACATTTTTTCAAATATTTCACTATTGAGAATAAGGGACTACTAGAAAAGATGTACAAGTGATATGTACATGGGGCTGTAATGTCAGATACTGTGCAGATTGCTGAACCTGTTGTTGTTTTCAAGAAGAAAGCCTTGAAAAAAAAACACAGTGAGGTGAGTGAACTGAAAGAAAGGATAAGTATTGGAAGACAAATCTATGGTAGGGATTGCTAACCACAATTTAGGCACTATCAAGGATGGCAAATCAATTAAAAGTGTTTTGTGTTTGCAAGAAACATTTGTTGCTTCCATAGTAAATGCCATCTCCTGATAGAATAAAATACCCAATTTGTCATAGAAAAATTTCAGTGGAATAATTCTACTCTGTCCAATATCTGTTTAATATTTTCTCCCTCTATTTATAATAGAAGTGAAATTTGTATGAAAACAGGATTTGTGTTACAACAATTACTCTTCTTCAGTTGTTTATTCCCCACTTGAGGATGCAGTTATTTCCATACACATCAAAGGCACTCTCACCCAGGAACCAATCCAAAGCCCAGCAAGGTCAGTAGGATGCTTTCCATTCATACTGTGGACGTCAGGAGATATTAAGAATTCTAACGTTGCACAGAAAACAAGCGTCTCTGAAATAGATTATTTGTAATGTGTTTTATCCAGTAGTAAACTTAGGAATGAGGAAGAAAGGAAAACGCTTCTTAAACTATAGGTAAGATGACTTTAAAGTATTTTGTTATAGAAACCCATCCAGTTCTCACAAATTAATAGTTTCAAATAAGGTATTGTGGTCCAAGCCCTAGAACACTTAACATCAGTGCAGAAGTGAAGAGAAAGAGAAAATAGACACCATAACTGTCTTTGTCCTGTAGCCCTTTTCTCAGGTTTTTCCGCCCCCACTTTTGGAACTCTGAATGGCTTGTCTCTTTTTGCCCAAACACCTCTGCTTGCTTTTCTGTCTGAAACACAACTGCTTATCTGCCTTCATAATACTTTGGTGCGCTTTTCTGATTCATAATACTTTATGATTTTCTGACAGTCTCTAGATGCTTCTAACATGAAGCATCTTCATGTAGTATCAAATTAATGATACAGATTTGAAAAAGAGATGCAAATGCACGTTAAATGGTTGAGATAGCCTTTAAACGCAACACTGAAGCAAAATCCTTGGATACTGATAGAGCAGAACACCAATATGGAACAAAGAATCTTTGTTCTATGTCTCCTACTAGAATATTTTCTTATTTACTGTCTTTTGAATTTCCAAGAAGGCAGAGAAACAGCTGAAAGACTTCTAAAGAGGATAATAAGAGATATGCAAATTAGCAAATAAATGTTAACACTTACTTAAATTACTTTTATTTACCTAACTGAAAGCTTACTTTAAGACAAATTAGAAACATGACGTGATGATGGGTTGTTAACAACTCAAAAATCAAAATGAATCGTGGCAAGTGGGGCACCAGGCAACTAAGAACTGGTTCACTGGATACAAGCTACTGTTAGACAGATTCAGTTGTGAAATACACTTAATTTCTTCTTTTCTCAATTGTATTACTAAAATACATTCTTTATCCAGCTTCAGGTATAAATTCTTTGACCTGTGGTGGGTGAAGGAAGGGCTGGGAAGGGTCTGTAATGGTTCTCTCAAGTCTCAGAAGTTATAAATTGAAGTCCTTCCGTTCACCTTCCTTCATGGATCCTTGTAAGAAAAGAATTGCTTGGATGGCCTTTAGTACAGTCATAATGCTAGCAGTTTTGAATTAAAACAATGATTAAACAACGATTCAAGGCCTCGAGTCTTCTGCTAGTCACCCTTTTCATTTAGAAATTTATTTTCCCCCTCATTGACTCTTTGACTACTTCTACTCTAATATATCAGCAATACACTGTGGCTAGAGGCTGCACACTGAGAAAAGGATCATTCACTTCAAAAATTCTCTGTCTGGTGTTCACAGCTCAGATAAACAGCATCACACTGTTTGAGAGACTGTTTGTGGTCAGGAAGAAATGTTTCTTCAAAGAAACTAGGAGACATGTGGGGCATTTTCTTTGCATACAGAAGTTGGAACTGTTGGATGCATTTCCTGAGAGATCCTCTGACACTGAAGGGATCTCAGGCAATGAGAAACTGATGTCTTCATTGATGGCACAAATTTTAGAGCTAGATTGAGAGCTGGCCTAAAGTCTTCAGTCTGAGTGTGAAGCAGACTGTAACACAGAGAAATCAGGTTAAAGGATCAGACGCACCTTCATGGTCATGATTTCTATAAAACACTTGCCTTCACTTGCCCTTCTATCACCTTTACTTTTCTTCAATCCTTCGCTCCTTCTTTATTTAGCACCTGAAAATTGCAACTTGCGCCAGCCCTAGTGCTGAAAAGAACACTGCTACTAAGTCCGTAAACACACAGAGAAGCTAAATGGAAACAAGCATAAATATTATTCCACATTCTTGTAGCTTAGAAATTGCTACTTTTACCAAAACTGAGCCCCAAGACTGTCACTCTTCTTTATAGTGAGCAATGTAACTGTGTGTTAAAACAGCTAACAGCCTATGAATTACAGAAACGAACCATGAAATGCCACTGATAATGAGTACATCCCTTGGAAGGGGTTCTCAATATTGTCTTAGCAAATTGTAACTGTTATGCAACCATCTTGTTTCCCTCTGACATGAATTACATTATAACACAAGTGTCAATGTGGCATCAACTCTCTTTTCTGAACGTTGGAGGGATAGAAGAAAATAATTCTTTTACAGAACTTTTTCAAGCAAAGCAGACTGAGTTGCAGCATTTTTATCAGGCCTTGTTATATGAGCTGGAAAGAATTCTACAGTTGTCATTTCCCTACAAACAAGTAGGGCTACAATTCCAATACAGTTCTGCTGAGTATCGGAGTCTGCTTGTTCTGTATTGTTAAGGACAGCTTTCATTATTAACTGAATGTTTGACCAAGTAAGTGAAGCTGTTCTAGATTCTTTAGCCTTTTAACTCAAAAGCAGTGGTCTGTTCTTGTGGATCTTCTATATCTGTATGGTCCAGAACTGCAACAATAACACAGACCCTTTGCATGTGATATTATGAGGTACGATGTGTAGTGAATATTAACTTTTTCTTTTACAGAGAAATCAGAGGATATCCATACCATCCCTGTGCATGATCATTAAGTGAAAGGAGAATTCCTAAAAAAAGCAAATGCTGCATCTGTTGCTGTCAGCCATATTATTCCCTTGTCTCTTTCCATTACTTTGCTCAGGATGAAAAACTACTTCAAATGGCAAGATGGATATGGTGTTACGGTGCTTGTGAATGCTCATATTCAAGAAATTGGAGCTGACATTTTATTCTGCACTATGCTAACCATAAAACATTACTGTTTATCCTAACTTCATTCTGTTGTCAGCCAGCAACACCTTTGGCAGCTGGGTAATAACCTTGAACAACTATGCAGAGCTAGGGAAAAAGTGGTGGTGTTTGGGAACTGACTTGACAGCATAAAATCAAGAGGCATTGGGGGAAAGGAGCAGATAGCTGAAGTGACATCTCTAATGTGGTCAGCTCATGCATACCTGTGTCTCACTCTGAAGTCAGTCACTTCAGTTCTATTATATCTGAAGCTGTTTGATGACACACCAAAAAGGTTGTACTATGCAAAACAAGCAAGCAATGCATCAGCCAAAATCCTGAATGCAAGAAGATAGAATAGTAGTCTATCTATGACTCAATAACTAACCCAATCACCTCAATTAGTTCCTCCTTTCTTGGAAGAGTGAGTGATATTCTCTTTTCTCCTTTTCCATGAAAGTCATGATTTTAGAGACTCATAACATCCTTCCATAATTGTCATTTTGCAATGTCTTGTGCAATTTAGCCTGTACACATACAGAATTTATTCCAAACATTTATAACCTTCTGCTTGGGAACATTACTAGATTTGGGAAATCTGGATTCAAGTCATTTCTTTTATAAGACAAAGTCAATAGTGGAATGACAAGACTTAAGATTCTTAAGCGAATACATCAATAATTAATTTCTGAATAAAATGATACATGCATGTTCAGTACAAGTCCAACCCTGGCCAAACCAGCTCTCACCCAAGTTTGAGCATTAACCATCAGTTTGGCACGAGCTGTGGCACACAGCATTTCAATGTCTTCACATTTGGCTTATGGAGTAGATTGGCAGCAGGGATCTAGTGTTAGACAGCAGATGACCGGGCAACTGGAGATTACAAGACAGGATGCATCTGGCTTTTCTAACGACATGCTCTGTTACTGACTAATGGGTCACTCCTTAACTAAACAGATCTCACTGGCTGTATCTCTGGAATAAAATGCATGGCTAAATATACCCCATAATTAGTAGAATATTGTTTTTTAAACAGTTTCAGTACATCTACTTGTCTGGTACAGTTACATTGTGGATCTAATCAGTTCTTGAAACTACAGTCTTTTTAAAAGAGATTTTCTCTCCTTTCATTTGCATTTTTTAATTTATATCATTTCAGCCTGCTTGTTAGCATAGGAAGGAAGAATATTCTTTTCTTCCTCCTCCTAGAGAGACATTTCTTCATTTGGAGTGGACTTTATGTCACATCTCCAGTGAAGACCTTTTCCTCCAAGGCTGTGCAGTCAATGGATTAGAGTTGCTGTTTCTTGTGGCAGAACCAAACTAACGGACCAATGCTTCTCCAACCAGTCCGTGTAGTTTCTCTGAAGTATCTGAAGTTTAATTTTTCTCTCTTGGTGTTTCTATTTTCCTGCAGAGAATTGAGAAGCAGCAGATACGGGCACTGCAGAGATGTGCTTCTCTCTGAACTCCAGCGTCACAGCAAACACATGTAGGCTGACACTGTGAATGTGCGCATGGTCATCTCAGCTGCAAAATTCCACTTCCTCTGCCTAGAAGAGAGGCATAGGAATGCTGAAGTTGTGTCTCTGGAGGTCATCTGCTCCAACCTCCACACACAAACTAAGCAACTCAGCAGATCAATTTTTGAAAATCTTCTAAGATGGAGATTCCACAATTTTTTGGACAAGCTGTTTCAGTGCATGATCCTCTCATGGTTCCCAGCATTTCCGTAAAATGATGTTCATGTATACAATAAGTCATAAACAAATACACATGAAAAGTAGTTGGTCATTTCATCTGTGCCTTCAACTATTCTGATCTCAGCCACAATATGGCCACAACTTTATAAACACCACATAAAGCAATTACAACAATGCTGTAAGAATAGGAAGCCAGTTATGAAAAATCATTTTTGTCACATACTTTAATCTGTGTTGTATTTTAAGGATAACATTTCTTAACGAAGAGAATACTCACTTTCTGCTATTCCTTTCCTATTCCTTTTTGATCTATTGACTAGAGCCCTATATACTCATTAGTAGAATGATTCTTTAGGCTATAGATAAATGCTTTCCTGACATTCTTCTGAAATACACTATAAAGTCTTCAGAAACTGGAATTTGACTTAAGGCTTTTGAGTCTCTGCTTGAAAATCAATATTCTAAAGACAATCATCATTATGAATGAAATAATAATGCACACTTATCCCTAGATGCAAACGTGCCTAAACATTTTTCTTTTTTGCATAGCAGTTTCTAATTGCAGAAAGCAGTTCACCAAATTGATTGGCATTAGTTAGACAGTGCACTGTCCTTTGTGGTGAAAATACCAGGATTGGTCCTTATGTGCTTGCTTAGTTTTTCACTTTTTCCAAATTGGATCTAAAATCCCTTCTGGCATTTCACTTTTCATTAACTATTGTTTGAACATTTGCACATTCTGGTTATTCTGGTATAAGAGCAAATTCTTATAATGACAGAGCTAGAAAATACCAGGGAATAAAAACATCCTTTGCTATCAAGACTTAATATCTGCTTATTACTTGAATATAACAAGGCTGAATAGCCTACTACAGATTTGCAAATGCATTATATTGGCATTACAGATCTCAAATTCAGAAAATTCACTCGCTCCAAAGAGCTTAGTGTTTTAAGTCTATAACATATTAAATCAAAACCTGAAATTTAAGGCCAAACATAGCAGAGTTTGCTTTTTAAAAGCTCAATTCAATACTCATAGCCATTTCAAAGCCTTAAAGTAACAAATTTTTATTCTTATTGACATTTTTTTTTTTTTTATCCCATTCTACCATTGCAACCCTGTGATTATTTTCTCACAATTACTGCATATTCCCTGAGCCCTAATCATGGACTACAAATCTATCATGTCAGTCTTTATGGTAATATTAAATATATGGTCATAAATGCACTCCTTGCTGACTAATATTGGCTTGCAGAGTTGAAATATCATCAATTTAGCTCCTATGACAAGACTTCACAAAACTGGACAAGAAGACCATCCCATACTGCCAAAACCATTATTTTCAAAACTCTCCTTGTAATGTCCTTAGAAAGCGTTTAATGAGGATGCAGATTTGGACTGGGGAGTCCAAGTTTCTCATAGGTTCATAGCCTTTTTCTGATGTTAACCGATAACAAATTACAGCAACCCTTTTCACTCTGTATCTGTTTTCACCTGATGGTTCAAGCTCCACCATTGCTCTTACTCCCATGTAACTGTACAATCTACCCTTTACAACATAACAGATAATTGAGAACTGCTAAAGTCTGTGGATACCCTGAGCATGTTTTTGGAGAGTCAGTATGTTGCTTTAGAGACTTTGCCCATCTACCTGGAAGTCTGTGGAATGTCCAATAATATTTAGAGATTCTGATCTATTTTTGTGATGGAGATGGCTAATGATTTCACATTGACAATGGTACAGAGAACATTCATGTTCTGGTGTAATAACCAAGAGAAAGGTTTTGCTATTTCTGTTGCTGTTGTTTACGTTACCATTAATACTGATATCAGTGCCTAAAGGGGTATTTGATACTGAATTCCCATCTGTCATTGAAATGAACAGGAAAAAGAGGTGCTTCAGTTAAAAGGAGGATGAGCTGATGCGCAAAGGCTGGGCTTTCTGCCGTTGTTGTTCAGGGATACGAATTGCACTCATTAAAACAGGGTGCTCTTGAGTGCATGCTATAAATCTGAAAATGGGTTGGCCCTGAGAGCTGCAGTGGGGCTGAGGAGAGATTTTACATATAAAGAACTGACAATAAAAGGAGTGACGATATTGCATTTTACAGTGTACAGGATGAAGAGATCTTTCTTTAGAAAGCTAAAGACAAAAGCCTTCTTCTTTACAGCATTTCTGTTCCTAGATTTAGAGTTACCTGTATCTCAAGCATTATCAAAGAAAGCAAGTATCAAGAAGCAGATAATATAGTTTGATTATAGCATAAATACGGCAAGAGAGAAAAGTACAGAAACAATTGCTAAGAACATGAAAGACAAAAAAGGGTAACTTTCAGAAACAGTCCTTGTTGTATCTGAAAATTGAATAGTCTGAGCTTATTTTGTATGGAATGAAGGCTCTAAATGAAAGCTTATTGCAAATCCACTTACTAGGTATTCTTTTCTTGATTCAGTATTGTGTGGCGCTATTAGGAGAGCTGCAAAGCTGAGCCTATTTCAAAGGTTCTTCCTGAAGGTGAGTGTGAAGTAATGAATCTCAAATGGACAGGCTCACATTTTCATCTAGGCTGAGGGTATAACCCAGTGTTGTATCAGAAACCACTGGAGACCTAACTGAGATGGAAAGGGGACAAGTCTCTGTGCTGGTGCACATCAGAGCTGATGCTGTAGGCAGAGCAGCAGATTGATGCAGAAGATTTTTCTACAGAAAATGAAGCTTTAAAACACTTCTAATGGAATGGGTGGGAGATGAACCACAGGAGTGCACACAATAAAGAAAGAAAAGGGTAGAACAGAAAGTAAAGCAAAGGAGGCTGTAACTTGAAGGGCTGTGGTATCCAAACGAGCAATTTTGCTGTCAGTGACAGAGAAGGGAGTAAAGCTCTGAAGAAGAGAAGGAGGGAGATTCCAATTAGCATGCTGGTTCTGACAAAACAGTCTAGCATCTTAAAGAATATGTTTCTCTTTAAGTAGTGCTTTTTTTTTGCACAGCCTCATAACTGAAGAAATGAGGAGAAAAATAAATTCCACTTCAGTAAAGATAAGAACAGGAGACACCAGATAAAACAGATCTGCAATTATATATGCTGCCTTCAGTTTTAAAACTTTTTAAAATAATCAACAGAATCAATAGTTATTTTAATAGCCTCCATAACTACTAATCACATCACTTAAAGAACTCCAGTAATGATGCTGATAGAAATTGCAGTAAAGGATTGTATTACCGGTGGACATAATGGAGGCAGTGTCTGTACTGATCCTATTGTAATGCAAAATAACACCTGCCTTTTCTCTTCAGCAGAATCAATCTCATTGGAGACCGCTTTGTTCCTCTGAGCAGAACATTATATAGTCATAATCATTTTACCAACATTACATATCAAAGCATATTATCAAAGAAAAAAAAGCAACAACAAAAAAACCATACAAGCTCCAGCAATACTATTCAAGATGTAGTCCAGAAGAAATAAAACAGTACTGTCCATTTGCTACCGTATTACTGGATCAAGTTGATCCACTTTAGATCATCTTAATGTTTTGATTATTTAAATACATGGTAATTGTTAATGAGAAGAACATTTCGTGTTCCTTCAAATTTGGCGTTAATATTGCTGTGACTTGTTAAACAATTCCAAACTGTAAGTTGGTAAACTAAAGGATGCTTTGAAACACGTGCAGACTTCAGAGTTGTACAGTAGAAGAATGACCCAATTACTGTTCTTTAAAACATGCAAGCAAAGCTACACAATCATTACTATTTGAAGTTTTTGCACTTAGCCCAGCTGACAATGTAGCCAGCATAAATATTTCTGCCCAATTGTTATTCAGTTTTCCTCTTTCCTCCAAAACAGTTTGGAAACATGCTATCAGCTTATGGCAAAAGAACCAGGATTTCTTCTTGTTAAATCTGTAAGAATCAAGGCTACGTAACTGCCATGACCAAGGTTCATGGGCAAATGTGAATCTATGGAGAATAACACAAAAGTAACTTGAGAAAAAGAGTTCTAAAGAGAGGAATCCTTCAAACAAATTTCATGCAGCTAGACAGAAAAATTCACTGAATTCATTTTTAATCTTCTCAAGTTCTTTATCTGTTTGTTTACAAGCTTTTTTTATTTTGTCAATGCATATACATACGCTGCATTTTCTGACAGTCGTTATGGGGTATCATAAACACTTTGTTGCTCTCACCAGGATTTGGAGTTATATATCTGTTTTCCCACTACAAAAAGCTTTATCATTTTCTCAAAGCAGCATTTTTTTAAGCTCTACAAATGTATGTTGTGTTTCTTAAAGAAATATGTAGTTGAAATGAAGCTAATTAAAGAAAGAGACAAATATAAAATACTCTCAGTGGGTAAAATATTTCCACTCTGCTTAATACCACAAAGAGGCAGTACTTAATATCAATTACAAAATGTGAGATTCTAAAAATCATTTAATTAAGCAATATAAAATAATTGTTGCTCTATTCTCATTTGCAGATTGCTCTGAAAAAAAAAAAAACCAAAACACTTAAATTTGTGTGCTTAAAAATATTTGCCATCATGTCAGCAATGCACCCTCATTTGTGCAGTGTTTCCCAGGTGCAACTGAATGCACGGCACACCTTTCCTAGCAGTTCTAAGCTTGACAAAAAGTACATCCCTTAACCTAGTGGCTAAGGCTATTTGCAAATTATTTTGTTTGTTGATGGCTTCTTATCAGTTGTTATGTCAGAGATTTGTTGTAAAGTACTGTTTGTTCTGCTCATTTTTTATTTCTCCTTTAAACTCTTAACATTATTGCCTTCCTGACAGCCATTCTCAATTTCCTCTTAAGTGCAAGGACATCCATTTGCTGTCAGAGTTCCCCTCCACAGCCTGTTACAACTTTCCACTGAGCACCTTCCAACAGACACACCAAAATCTGAATACCATTTTTTAACCAGGGCCCTCACCTACACCTTGGATAATTTGCTTTACAGAGTGGTGGGCAATAGCCAATGTGCATGTCTGACTCACTCCCTCATCCAGCAGATCTCCCTCTGTGCCTACTGCACAGCCTGGCAAAGCAAAGGGGGAACACACCTCCTGCCACACACTGAGGCACCTACTGAATACTTCAGCTGGTAAGCGTGGTCAGACAGAAGCAGACTTTTGCACTGCAGATATTAATGAACCTGCAGACATTAATGAACCTTTTATCAAAAAATGATAGGAGACAAAAATAGAACTGGGGATATAAAGCAAGTTTTTGAACCCCCAGGTCACTATTCTAGCTATTCTACAGTCACAGAATATCCCAAGTTGGAAGGGACCCATATGGAACACCAAGTCCAACTCCTGGCTCCAGACAGGACCACCCAAAAAATCAGACCATATGACTGAGAGTATTGTCCAGATGCTTCTTGAACTCAAGCAGCTTGGTGTTCCTGTTTAGCTGAGCTGGTAGAACAATGAATACAGACAGAAAATAGACAAAGAAGTTGTTCTTCAAGGAGTAAGACCACGACAATTGTAATTGTATTCACCATGAAACAATGCAGTTCAATGCAACGCTCTTCCAGAAGCACTTCAGGCCGTTTGCTGACTCTCGACTGCCTGTGACTCTCCATGCCTGTTAAAATCACAGTGCTGAGCCGGCTTTCACCATCTGGCACAATAGCAGGAAGGCTGCATTAGATAACCTACATTTCCAGCCCAGGATTTTGATTTTAGGCAGCCTGCTGATTCATTTCTTTAAAATAAATAATGCCTGTCTTTCATCAAGCATTTTGTATCCTTATAATTCTAACCACACAAAAAGAAAACTTGCTGTCAACCCCCTCTTGACATTTGATATCCATCTTTGTTGGTATTTTCATCTGTGCTAAGTTCATGTTGTCCAATCTTTGTAACCAAAATAATAAATGACTAATCACAGACCTGCAGTTAAATTTTTTGGCCAATAGTATACAACAACAGTGATGCTGATGGCTTATTTAGCAAAATTATATGGCTTGCTTATTGCTATTATTGATATTAAATATCTTTCCAGTTTTGAAGGCATTTCTGTTACCTAGTGTTTCAAACAATTGTTTCATTACACATCTGTTAATGCAAGAATAAGCACGGAATATTAACAGTAGCAAATACTTTGAGTTGAAGTTTCCATAGTAACTTCTGTCTATTGCCTTGTGTGCTTGTGTGTTCTAATTTATGCAATCTCAACATCCTCTCTCTGCTATTTTATCTACCAGCAGCGAGTAAATAAAAAAAAAGAAAAGAAAAAGAAAAGAAAAATTGTTATAATCATTTCTAAATTCAGACACTTAAAAATATGGTAGGAAAGCTGAATACCCATATATACATCTTTAGATAAACAGAATTTCTCATTACAATCACACATACTCAATACGCAACATTGAAATAAACTATTTTGCTTAAAGCCAGTTTAAGACAATGGTTTGTGTTTTTGCTGGCATGAAGGCTTATTGCAGCTATAGGTCCTTAAAAGGGTAGAGAATATTTCCCCTTATCTGCATTCAGCAGAACTGAAGTGTTACACTGCAGGGGACATGCCATGCTTTCTCTTTTTTGCTCTGAGAAACAGGAGGGTAGAGAGGCAAGTGGATACGGCTCAGTAAGCTGGAGAGACACGGACAAGGTTCCCTGGGAGTTTCAGACTGCTCTGGTATCCTCAGAAAGGCCAGCGAGCTTTCATCCCACACAAGTATCTAAGACTATAGACACAAGCATTTGTAAGACAGGTACTCCAGCCCTCTGATCATCTTCGTGGCCCTTCTCTGGGCCATCTCCAACATCTCCAAATGATGTATTTATTAAAAATAGAAATTATGATCAACTAGATATCTGATAAAGACAAAGAATTATGGATATTGCTGTATTGTTGAGATGTTTTCCCAAACACCACCAGCTATATCTCTTGATTATCGATGTTCCACTAATACACATCAACAGCTGCCAAAATGGAGGCAGAGAAACCAAGATTTTTTCTAGTTACAACTATGGTAGTAAATCACCAAATTATTAGAACAGCTCTTTAAGAAAAAAAGATGAAGGTTGTGACCATATTGTTATAGGTTGGTTATAAATAAGGCTGGGCTTGAAACCAGAATAAATATAACCCTTACAAGAGTGAAGTTCTGGAACAAGATTTTAAAAGGACCTCCTGCTGCTTTACATGTCAGCTGCACAATAAGCAACAATTTCTAACTTCTGTTTCTTTCTTCTAATAAAGAAAAAAAAGGGGGTTATTTAAAAAAAAAAAACAAGCAAACAAAAAAACAATTTACTGAAAGAGGCTGAAGTATTTTCCAAAAGGGAAAAAACTACTAACCATTAGCAGTGATTTTATTTTGATTGTATATAAAAAGGGACCCAAAGGGAAGATTAAAAAAATAAAGAAAAAAGAGTAGATACACTGTAGGATTAAGTATGTTCTATATGCTCTATCTAGTTGTAGATAAAAGTTGAAGAGAAAATTAGGAGTGGTGAAGTCTCTTAATTCAAATAAGAACAGTATTTAAAATCAAAAGCTGACTTTTAAAATCTGCTTTTTCTCACCTTAGTAAGAGGAGCTGAATTTTCAAAACATTTTAGGCATACAAAGAACATGCATCAGAATTATCTCAAAGGAAGTGATACTTCAAAGTGAATTACCTCAGAATTGAAGCAGAGCAGTTCAGCAGTAGGTTAGTGTATTCCATTGGTGCAAAATATAAACAGATTAAAGACTCTTCCTGCAGCGGGAGAAAAGTAATGCAGAATTCATTGGAGCCTTAAGAAATTTATACTAGTGAGCACATGACCTGATGTTTGCTGATAGAAAAGTCGATGATGAGCAGCACTCATTTTACAATACACTTACAAGGCATCATAACATAGATAACCAAAGGTGGAGTAAATCATGAAACAGTAGGGCGACAATAAAAAAAAAACAAACAACCCTAGTTATGTACCCAAATGACATGGTGGGAAAACTGGCAGTGTAAAATCCTGGCTTGCCCAGTGCAGCACAATGAACACAGAGAGCCAAAACATGACTGGTTTCTGAAAACGCATCATAATCTTGTACCAGGTCCATAAGCCAGTTTAAGGGGAAAAAAGTGTGTCATTAGCTCTTATCCCACAGAGTTTTAGGTCTTATAGGAAATACCTGGGAGTCCCTACAGGCTTTGCAAGAAAAACTGAAAATACCCTTCATTCACTTTCTTGTTCTCGGTTGAGCATTGTTTTATACTTGCATGTGAGGAAAAGCTGCCATGATGGCATATTGTGTTACTGTGAACCTAATTATCATAGGCTAGAATGACAAAAATCCTACTAACATTCAGATACATACAAAGCCGTTTACTAACCCTTCACTATCACAGCAACTAAAAGCTCAGCTCAGAAAAAGCTCTGCTTTTACTTCATGGACTTATTCATGAATATTACACTTGCAGGTCTTGTCCCGCTTTTAAGTTGGCTATAAAACTTCCATCTTTTCTAATAGCACACATGGAAAATCGTGTTTTAAAAGTAACTTTAAATAGGGCGGGGAAGACTAAAGCAATTTGAAGCACGTGGAGCATATTTCTTAAACCAGAACTGCTCTCTCAAGCAAACATCTAGAAAAGCAAAGAAACAGAATTTGAATTTCCAGAATGTTGTAATAACGGTCAGCATCACTGATTCACCTTGTTTAAAGGTATCACCCATGTGTAGTGACTAATGAAAATAAACTTCTGCCTTTCCTAGTACAATAATGACATTAGAACATTTTATGATTGTTTGGTACAAAAGGCTCTCCTTTAAGTGTCATAAGCTTAGTTGACAGTCCAATACGTTGTGCATTTCCTTAATGACAATGTTGTCAGTACACATACAGTCTGCAAAACGGGAAAAATCTAAGTTACAGTATGATGAATGTGACTATACTTCTGATTCTAGCCTTTTTTCCCCCCCCCAAGGTACTTGAACAGCCTGCTCTTTATTTTAATAAGTTGCCTGAATTTATAAGAGTGGACCTACTGAATTTGAATTGTTGCCCACACTTACCTTCAGAAGAAATAAGAGGAACAGCAATAAATTAATTTTTAATGACATGTTCAAGACCTGCAACAAAAAAGTTCATACTGTTTTGAAATGCATAGTTGATATAAAGCCAAATCTTTGTCAGTCAAAAGGCTGTGAGTTTTGTGGAGGGTCACAAAGACAATGAGTGAAAAGCAACATTTTCAATCAAGCAATGATGAGGGCAATCCAGTCCATAAACTTTCTGTTGCAAACTTTATTACTTTCTAGACATCTTTCTGAAAAATATACATCTCATCATTAAGGATGTAACTCATAGCAGGTGCATTCTTAGGAGGGAGGTATGTTTTCAATTCAGAGTACGATAGGCAAGGTGACACAGTTGTATGCCACTGATGAAGGCAGACAAAAGAAATAGAGAACATTCCTTTTTTTTCAGAAAAGTAAGAAACAGAACATCCCTCAGATGAAGAAAGTACAAAATTTAATATTAATCCTATAATTTACTTCTGTCAGGAAGTTACATTCAGAAACAGAGCCCTAAAAGATAGTTATAAATTGTTGGGTTTACACCTGGCTTTCAATAAATTCATACTAAATAAATTTGAACAGACTATAGTCTAGGAGAACATTCATTCAGGCAGATTACCTCTACGTTTCTGTATATTATAATTTTATTATAATTTAACGCCTCAGATTTTCTGAAATAAAAGGGAAAGGTCTGTTAATGATAAGACACATGGTTTCATTGCTTAGTTCTATATATTTTTCAAATTATTTCTTTCACACAAGATTTTGAAAGGACCTGTTGTTTGCAGAAGCATCTTCTGGCACAAATCACTGCAGCTAAAGAACTTTGCAAAACAGTAGAGAAAGGCATTTCCAAAAAGATGCATAGGTTTGATAAATAAATAAAAATAAATAAAAATGTTGAATGTGCACAGAAAAACATTGACACTCATTTCACTTTTATTTAGTTTCACAATGTCATAACTTTCATGACAAGAAAGCAGAGAGAAAAGTATTGCATTTACTCTTCACAAGACTGTGGAGTAGGGTAGGGGGAACAAACAGTTCTCTGTTGCTTTCAAAGGGCGCACACCTTGCTGCATAATACCCATCATTATCTCCAAGATTGCCAATCACATGAAAGTATCTTCACTTCTGCCAAGCATTTTCACCTTTCAGAACTGTCACTTGATTCTGTGCTCAACTTAAAGCGTTCAACAAATATTTGCTGAACTTCCCCACAGCTTTCTATCTCCACGTGGATCATACAAAAACAATTTTCTTCCAACCATCCCATGGAAGCAAACTTATAACGTTTCTAAATAAATATGATTTTGAACAAAATCCAGTATTTTCCATCCACACATTCACAGGTAAGTGCTACAGATAATAAAACATGCTTTGCTGATCAACATGAGCCAGTTTGTTACAATAAATCCCTTTTAAAAATATTTAATAAAACTCTTATGAAAAATTATTGCATGCAAAGAATACTGTTTATAGAGAAGTGCAAAATATTTAGTTGGAGACCTATTCCTCAGAGATTATTTGTGAACAACATTTTCATAATTTTACATAATTAAAACCGTATGAAAAATTTAAACAGATATAATCATAAATAGTCATATTTTGACCTTGAGTACGCAGTCTTATACATATGCATAAGAAAGCATACGTATGCATACGCATACATATACATACAACATAAGAAACAAATTACTCCAACCCATTCAAATGCAAACAGCAGGAAATATCTGATTATGTACCAATTCCATTGTTCCAAAGTTCGCTGTCCTGCAGGGTAAGATGATGACGACGATAACAACAGTGATAATAACGATACTACATGCATGAATGATGGCACAATCTCAGCAAAGCAGAAGATCAGGCTACAGTTTTTGAGGTGTCGTCATTTCTTTGTCCTCACTGGTACTCAGAAACAGCGATGCAACTCAAAGTTGGGGATATGTGTAAGCAATCTGCTGAACAGCCATCATACCATATATTTGCTTGGCTTTGCTTGCCCTTTTCTTTATCTCATGCTAGACAGAGAGTGGACAGAACTGAGAGACTTCACTTATAAACAGTTTACAGAAGCTTAACGATGCTTTGAAAGTGCAGGTACTCAAGCCCTACGGATTGGTGCACAAACTATCAAGTCAATAGGCTGTTTGCAACCCAAGATATTTTTGAAAAAGGACAAACAGAGCATTAGATACATTTGATATGCATTAGGTTCTCTGTCAGTATAAAGTTAGCCCTGTTAGTTTATTGTGATTGTCCAGCTCTTCTGTGCTCCTCATATGGTAAACTGGCCATGTAATAGCTTCATCAGCAAGGATATAATCCTGCAGGAAGATTCAGTCTGCACAGTTCAGCATTCTGCCTGGGTTCCTCAACAGTGAAGGTAGCCCAGTAACAGTACAGCAGCATTTGTCCTATCACTCAACTTACTTATTCATATTATATCCCATTAATGCTTTTAGAACTTTATAAACGTACTCCTAACAAAGCAGCAAACAGACCAGGTGACTGTTCAATACCACTGCATTTCTGAATGACTAGCATGGAGATGGATAGGGAAACTGTATGCTGTAGAGTGCCTCTTGCTCACTCATTTTTTCAATTCTTCATCTGGCATCATAAGCTTCCTTGAAACTACAGAGATACTGATGCTTTCAGAGTATGGAAGGTCATGGGGTTATCCAGATACTATCTCACAGATGTGATATAACATATGCAACATAAAGAAACTCTACCTGCAGCTCTGCCAGAGAACAGCCATTAGGACAAGAGAGAAACAGACTTGATTTTCACCTTAACATTTGGTGTTTTATCTATATTTCTTTACACCTCATCTTTTATAGGTTATCTATTGCAGATGTGGTGGATAAGCCTCCACTTTGTTCGGTTAGATGTGCAGTTCAGATCAGCCTGATCTACATAAGAACAGTTTTGAGGTATTTCTCACCCAGAACACATGATAAATCTGTAAGCTGCAAAGCTGGGACTTCAGCAAGAAATGCAGGTCCAAAGCAGATTCCCCAGTGATTCCTGAGGGTAATGCATGAGTAGAAAGCTTTTTATCACAGCCAGGGGAGGCAAATGTGTTTTCAGCCAGAGAGAGAAATTTCTAACCTACACTAAAATACCGGTGGATCATTCTTGAACCCCAAGAGCCCTCAGGGAATTTATCACAATGCTTCCAATCTTTTATTCTTTTTCATAGCACAAAAACATAGAACAAATTATGTTCATAAGCTAGTGAACCAACAAAATTAGAAGAGAAGAAGAAAGTGTTGGAAAATTATTTTGGCAGCAAGCTGACTCCTTCAGAGCTCTCTTTTATTCTGCAGAGTCTAAAGAGAAAACTCTGATTTGTTGTAAGATTTAATTCTGTGTACACTGGCATTTTATGAATATTTTAGAGGCCCACAGGGAAAAGTTATCTGCCAATTCAGAAAGCACTTTAATTAATTAAAAAGCTTTTGTTTCTATGTTCTTAATGCATTTTCTGTAGCATTTTTGTGCTAAGGCTTATTGAATTCTTTGAAAAGCATTATTCATACAAAACTTTGAGAATTTTCAACGCAAGACTTCTGAGTTTAGGCTCTGATGTCTCCAGATAGCCAAACAACTAGCTTAAGTTTTTCAAAAAATGCAAAGCTTCAAGAAGTTTCAAACGACCACCTAAGAATACCTTCCCAAAGGCCAGGAGTACGTCCATCTAGGCCTGCAGCCAATTCTTTGCAGCAGCTAGTGGCAGATCTGTTCTTCTCACTTACTAAATGGACTGAAGAACACATCTCTTAACTGCCTCAATAATGTTTTAGCCCTGGCTGACCTATGACAGAGCAGGCAGTGAAAGTCCCATCCCCAACAATGAAATTATGCCAGTGAAAGTTACATTACATAAAATAACAGTGATACATAGTCTGGAGACCTATAAGCACACTTGACATAAACAACGAATCCATCTGAGCAGTAACTAATTCTAACAAAAAATCTTAAAGATCGAACATCTTTTACATTGCAGATGTCTGAGATAAAATGGCAACCTGTGGTGAAGTCGGTTTTTACATTTCCAAACTGCTCTGTTATCAAAGGAAAGATTATGTTAAGCCAAGAGAATTCTGAAACAGAACTAATAGACAGGGAGCAAGAATTCATACCTCACGTTTCCACTCACAACTTCCTGAACAGTATGCACTACAGGAAAAGTGTGATGAAAGGGAAAAAAATAGGTTGTAAAAACAGGTTGTTTTTCAGTCCAGAGTTTCTGCAGTTACTTATTTCACTTTCACTCACCTTCACTGCCCCCTCTAAATCAGTCTGGTATCTTCAGTTGCAAAAGACGAGCCAGAATACTATCACTGAAACTATCTGCAGCTTTCTGGAGCTATTCCCTCACTACATTCACTTTCCCTCACCGCTATGAAAAGACAATGCACAAAATCTAATAGGAATTATTATGATAAGCATGTGAAACAACATGGGTCAAGAAGTAAGAACAAATCTTCGTAGTTTCATTTCACGATTCAGATCCACTGTGGTTTGAAACACATCCACAAGTCTCATGGGTCATTTTACAAAGCTGTAAAGATTAAAATACTGTTTAGAATTAAGGTTCACAAGTACTGAAACTGTATTAGTGAACCTGAGGACGGCACGTGTCACTGCAGCAAACATGTGAGGTCTAGTTCACGGAAAGCCCTCTGGATTAAACTCAGTAAATTCTCTCTTCTGCCCTAACAAGCACATTTTTTAAAAGAACAGATCTTAATTTCCTAGAGGATTTTTCAAGCATTGGAAAACAAGGTCTAGTTACAGAAGTGCAGTAGACACTAAGACAATACGAAAAACAAGCAACACTTAATTTGTATTTCACACCAGCATCCATCCAGTAACATTGTATGTTAGGGGCACCTGTTTTACTGAATATACTGAGAACATTCACAATTAAATATTAGTTTTAATGAGGCATCTGGATGTTGTATCAAAATAAGATCCACTTCATCTAACAATTTATTTATCAAGAAGCTTATGAATTAACATATGCAACACTAAAAAGTGACTTTTTCTGCAGACAGCAAATGCTTTTCACTCTAGTTACAACCTATTAAGTTATTTTAAATAGCTTAGCCTTTGTAGAAAAAAGGGGACTATAATTCCATGTATTTATTTGAATTCAAGTCAAGACATTTCAGTAGGAGGGATTTCACAGAAACTGCATTGATTTCTTTGTTTCTTTTCCAAATGAATTAACTGGTGAGTTTTGTGTGTGTGCGCGTTTTTGGTTTTTTGTTTGTTTTTAAATCAAGCTATTCCTATGAATGGACTTTAAGAAACTAGAATTCTTCCAAAAGTGTTTTTTTTTTTTTTAAAATAATTATCTGTCAAAAAATCTCCATTGACACTGTAGCACACATGTGCAAGATGCATTTCTGCCTTCTAGGCTTACACAAATCTGGCAACATAGCACACATCTTGCTCTCTGCTTCCACATGTTAATCTGCTCTGTGCTTCTGTTTCTGTACTGTCCTATTTCAGCTTTATCTGAAGTCCAGAGGATTTCAATCAGAATAGTAGATAGAGAGGTTAGTTGTTTTTCTTTCCAATTAAACCCATTCATGCAGAAGCCTCAAAATACTTTGCAAATGGAGATGCTACTTATACATAATGTAAGGCATGCAGGTATCAGTACCTCTATTAAAAATTGAGGAAGCTGAGAGGAGATATCTTTAGAGGATTTCTCAAGGTCACACAGTCAGGAACAGCCTGCCAGGAGCCTGCCAACCAAGACCAGAAAGAAAAGCAATACACACGTGGATGCACACACTCACACCCATATGCGCAAGTTTAAGATTTTATGCACACATTTCCTTTAAATCCTGAACAATCTGGCAGTTCACAGGCACGATGCTAAAGAATCAGTTTGCAGGCTGAATTCAAAATGGGGTTGAATGTCGAATTCATTAAAGATTTGGGAGAAATGCACAAACAACTCTGCAGAGGTGTTCTGTCCCAAAAACACGCAGTCTGATGCATTGCATAGCATGCTCCATAGGTATTGACATCGACACAGGAAGAACATTTTGCTTCAAATCCCATCTCCCACACAGCTAATGAATGACAGACAACATCTGTAACTTTCCACTCTTTCCAACAGAGAAACAGTTTAGGAGAAAGGTACTATGGCAAGTCCCTAAGTCAAGTATTTTACCTGTCTTTTACAAACAAAAAGCAAGTTAAAAGGGTAATTCCTTAATAGAGTGCAAAGTAACATTAGTTATTAATATAAAAACATTTTCAAGACAAAAGACATGACTGAGGTCATACATTATAATGATTAACAACTGTTCACCAGAATGCATCCTGTGTGCTTGTAAAACTATGTTCATCTATGAATTAATTAATCTAAAAGCTTTATGAAAACATGAAAGGACAATAATCAGGAAATCAGTTTAGCAGTTTACTCTAATTTGTACAAAGACAATTTGTATACTGATTAGTTTGAGAGCAATTACAGAGCTGGCAAAGCCTTCAAACAAGAACCAACTTAAGAATGGCATACTTGTAATTGGTTTGTATTCATCTCCTCAGCAAGTTTATTTGCAAAATAATAGCCAAAATTGCCATTCCATTTTCTAATATATGAAGAAAACAATTTATATTTGTGTATATGCAGAAACGTGCTCTGAATACTCCCTGCTAACAGTCTGTGCTGTCTGTGAGTAATGCTAACAGGAGACTTCAATCCCATCAGTCAAACAGGCTTGCACACCAGCTTGGTTTATGGGCACTCTTAAAAAGGCCCAGGACAATATTGCATGCCAAACCATTTCTTCTGTTTCTGAAGTCATCCTGTGACCTCCGAAGTCGCCATGCCGGAGGATTTTGGTGGTGCTTTTTCCCTTCAGAAGTTGCAGTGATAACCAGATGTCATCAGAACAAGCACACACAAGGAGGATGCCAAATTAGTGAACTTCCAGGTTTATTAAAAATAAAAATAGAAACAACAAACATGGTCACATAGCTATGCAGTTAACATATAGTTAACCTTTTATTTAAATGCTGGACAAATACCGGAGAAGAGAAGACTGAGTGGGGATCTTATCAATGCTTACAGCTATCTAATGGGCAGAAGCCAAGTGGAGGGGGCCAGGCTCTTATCAACGGTACCCAGCGACAGAACAAGGGGAAATAACAAGGGGAAACAGGCACAAACCGGCACATAGGAAGTTCCATCTGAACATGTTACTTCCTTACGGTGAGGGTGACAGAGCACTGGAACAGGCTGCCCAGGGGGGTTGTGGAGCCTTCTTCTCTGGAGATACACAAAACCCGCCTCGATGCTTTCCCATGTAACCTACTGTAAGGAACCTGCTTTAGCAGGAGGTTGGACTAGATGATCCCCAGAGGTCCCTTCCAATCCCTGCAATTCTCTGATTCTGTGATTCTGAATCACTTCACTAATATTGTGCCAAAATCATGGCATACACTATACAGAGGCAAGGACAGAAGATTCCTCCTTCCCAGTAGGGCATGCTCCAAAAAAAGAGAAGGCAATAAGAGCTCTCCCCAGAGATCTCTAGCTGCTTGCAGTGCTTACACCAAAAGTGCTTTTCCTTGCATAAAAGCAGAGGTGCATCCCACTATAATATCTTCAACTGAATTTGCAAAATGAATGCCTCCTACCTGTGGGAGGCTGGAAAGAAAAATTTACCTGTTACAATAGATAAAATGTTTGATATATGGCCTGCAACATCACAGATGCGAATTTACCCAGCAAGGCAGAGATCGGAGTAGCACATGAGAAAGAAGATTTAAGGGACTCTGCCCACTCCTATTATCTCTGGTCATGAAAGCTTATGTTCCCACTTCATACAACTTGTCACAGTTGCACATCACCTTTTCTATCCTACTGAAGGGGAAAAAAGCAGTTCTGATCTGCTAAACAGTCTTGAGACAATTCAAATTCAATCTCAGTCATTAACTTCTCTGCTGCATGCCTGAGGTTAGAATGCTATAAATCTCTAGAGAGAAAGCAAACTTACATAATGCTATAATGGAGCACCGAATATACTATAGCAGAAAGACCAGAGCATGAAAAGTATCAAAGGCAAAGCTGTTCCAGTATAGTCTATGAATATTAACTCCTTGAGGTGTATCAGCAAACCTCGTAACTCAACATGAGGGAGGACTTGCATATAAGCAATATGACCTCTGACCAGCAACACAAAAATATTACTGTCTAGGAACCTGCTGAGTCAGGAAATAGAGTTAGCTCTAAATATAGAATTTTTTCTCTTGAGGCAAATGAAGTAACTATGGAAAATCAAAGTTGAGACTTCTTAAATATAGCTGTGATGCAATATACCACCACTAAAACAACTGTGGGCTTGAATCTGTCCTAAGAAATGCACGGGAAAGCTCATTAGCAGCAATTTTAATAGGCTATTATATAGGTAGAGCATAGCTTACAAGCATAAAACACTCTTCAGAACGAAGAGCTTTCAAAAATAAAGCTGAAATCCTTTACTCAGTTGTTTTGCTCTGTATGGGTATAGTATCACATCATCCTGAATAAAGGCATTTAAAGATGGGGAAATGCAAATTGTTAACACTTCAACTTTCTCAGCTACAACTTGGCTAAACCTGGGACTGTAGCGCTCTAGAATCTGTAGTTTGTAGTGTAGCAGTTGAAGATTCCCATATAGAGTCAGTATGAACAAATACACTGAGAACTTCCCTGTGTCCCGGTGCCCTGCTGGCAAGGAGATGGGGGATGCACAAGAAGTTGGGGGCCACAACCAAGACAGTTGTCCCAAACTGGCCAAAAGGATATTTCATGCTGTAGGTCATGCTCAGTGATACAATGTGTTTCAGAGAGACTAGAAGGGCACTTGCCTGCATGCAGGAGGCGGTGAGTGATGGTCTCTGCATCACTTACCAGTAGGGTGCCTGAAAGTCAGTCTGAACATACCGCAAGCCTCAACAAGCGGAAGTGCATCTTACACTGGAAACTACCACAAGGAATGTATTTGCTTATATAGACACAATGATAACATTTGTTTTTTCCAAGCTGTGATAGCAGCACAAAATATAACTGTGCAAATTCATAAACCAGCAAAGGTGGTACACTTAACCATGCATAACTATGAATCACTTTCACTCTTCATCATTTTTAATCCTGCACCAGGTGACTAGCATTACATATTATTTCTGAAGGTCAAAAATCAGATTGATACATCATGCCATACTACAGAATCCTTGAGGGTCAGAAACAGAGATTTGGGGGAAAAAAAATTGTACTCCAAGAGGCTTTGGAACAGACTGATTTTGATTAGCAATGGGAAATGTGAATTTTAAGATCCACTCAATTTTTCTCTCACATAGCTGATAGTTATTTTTGGTCTGGCAAAACAGATTAAATAACAACCCATGAGAGCCACTAAGAGACTACATCTGTAAGTTTTCTGATGGAAGGTATTTAAGCAGAAGTACATGTAAACCAGGGGCTAGGAGATGTATACATATATACACATTTAAGTATACTTATACACATATATACACACACACTGATGTATGAACATATGAACACCGTAACAAAAGGTGTGATTTACTTCATTATGTCCTTGTTGTATTTCCCCAGTTCAACATCGTTAATGATAAAATCATCCTGAAGGAGCTGGTCCCTATCATGCCATAATTACCTTTGTTCTCTAGCTCTGCAATAGAGTTTTGCTTTCCTTGATTTCTTTCATTTTTACTTATCAGAGGAGTCTCTCATAAGCCTACTCATTACTTGAGGAACATAAGCACATAAGTAAATCCAAAACTTCTGTACAGAAAAAGGCACCACACAAAAATGAAACAAAACAATTCTTGTAACTTTGTAAATAATATTCTTTGCCCAGATGGACCTGGATACTGCCATTAAGAACACAAGGTCAGAATACACAGATGTCAGTGTCTTTTTGGTATTTAGCACTGGGGGGAATTGATTTATTTTTTTGTGTTATTTATTTTGCCCAGTGATGAGAAATTGGATAGGCATCACCTTAAAGACAACCTTCAGGATTCCAAGCTTTAAGGAATCAATGTCAATTTTCTTTGAACTTACAGTCTTAAATTTGAGACCTTTGTTCCCTCGTTTACCCTTTCTCAGTTTCATAAATAAATCAGTACAAAGCTTGGAAACTTCTCAACCTGACAAGGAGTAGTTTCTACATATTGCATTTCTCAAACAGATTGTTAGCAGATTTTGATTTACATCCTCCTGTGTTTTCATAATTTCTTAGTCACATATCTTAAAGTGTAATTCCTGTGAATTACTCCCATGCATAGCCTCATGAGCACTTTAGATTTTAAGTTACTGCTTTTCAAGGTGATTTCCAACATCAGTCAATTTCCTATCAAAATAGTTTACTCAGAATGGCCTCCAGAAGCATTGGCTGTTCTTTCACATAAGAAAAGAACATGAGTATTAGTAAAATACATTCTCAGGATTTTTCAGAAGTGTCTTCCCATTGACACTACAGTTGTCTTTCATCAGGGCCAGGGGAAAATGGGTATTGTTCCTGAAATCCAACTCTTTTCTCCCTTCCTCCTTTTCAGCTCACTAGGATACAGGTATTTTAGCTTATAAGACCGACACCACACAGTAAAGTGAATAAGCAGGTCTTATTCTGCACCCATTACTACTACAGGCATGAATAGACCCTTTGTATGTACAAGTCCTAATTCCATTGGCTTGTACATTTTGCAAACAAACCACTCTAAAGTACTCCTAGAATTTGAACTGTTCCATGGAATTGTCTTCTTAAGTCCTAAGAAATGTTTTCAGCACAAGGAAAGCTTAAGTATTTTGTCAATTAAAATTTAAAATTAACAGTGGACAAGATGGTGATAGGAGAGATGGCCCGTCTGCCAAGAGAACTGGTGCTAGAACAATAATAGTGGAACACCATGTCTGAATAAAGAGAAACAAACCAGAAGAAACTTAGGCTGCAATCTCATGACGAAAAAAAAGAGGGATAATTTCTATTATTTTACAAATTCTTGACAGATGCCCAACACAAGCAGTTGTGCTCACATTCATACTCAGTAACAAAAAAGATATGGCAAAGCCTGAAGACGCTGAATAATACTCTAGCTGATCAGTTCACTGACATCTCATTTATTATTAATGAGAAATTAAATTCTGCAGCAGAGCCGGTCTATGAAACTAAGTCCTCCACAATTCCATATTTGCTGGGACTGAAGAGACACAACGTGATCTGGCCAAGCTTTGATTATTGCTGTTGTACTAGATCCTGGACTGGTTTTCAGAATCCCCAAATTCAAAAGAGAAATATTATACAATAAGTTTCCCCATTAACTCAAATCTACATTTTTTTTTTTATTTTTTATTTTTTTTTTAAGAATTTCCAGCAATTCCAAGGTCAGTTCAGTTCTTCCCACATTGCTGGGGATCACTTGCTGCCAGTTTGGGGTAGCATATACATTACACTAATTGCTCTTTTATCACTGTGAATCTCCATAATTAAGCCTTTTGAAAAGAAAAAGATGAAGTTGCACTTTTTTCATGCCTCATTTCCTGTAACAGGAAGTCTACGTAGTCTAACAACTGCTACAATTTGTTCCATGTTTTGTCATAACCGTATGTTTAAAAGAAAATTTTTAGTTTAAGTAGCATCTCTTTGGATGTTGGATAAATTTAATCAAATTTAGTTTTAGAAGCTGAGAGAAACTCTTGAAAAAAGCAAACCTCTTCCGTTTGAGATCAGGTCTATATAGTTATGCAAAACACCTTATGGTCGGGAGATACAATGCAAATCTTTATATTAAAACACACAGCTTTCATGTTTTATGTTGTTTATCACTATCATCAATCTTTCAAAATACATCTTATATATTAGAGCACACATTTTCAGATCTTTTCCAAAATATCTGCACAAGAATGGATTCATAAGAAAGCCAAGTTAGAAATGGTTTACAAACAAGACTCTGGCATCAGAAGTTTTGTGACAGAACTTTAGAACTTAAAATTCCTGAGCTGTATCTGCTTAACTGTGAAGCTACTTATCTGTCTGGTTTTATTCTGAAAAGTCATTCTAAACACTGCATTTGACTATGTTTTTTTGTTGCCAGAATCTACTAAACAAATTCTCTCACGTTTCTGTAGATGAAAGAGACAGAGATGAAACAGCTTCTCACACGCAATTTGGTCTCTTTGATTACATTTACAGGCCCTTCAGTCACTCTACCACTCTTTTCCTACACCTTTCAAGCTGTGACAACTTAGATAAATGACATGTTAAATAGCTCATTATAAGTCCACTTCTGCACCATAGGAATTGATGGCAGCATCACCACAGACTTCAATGGCAGCAGGATTAAAGTTCAAAATGAATCACATATACATTTATCAGAAAAAAAAAAATACAATTCACACTTGTGAGAACTTCTCCATATCAGTTTATAGTGAACCAATCTTCCTATAAATCAGGAAAAGGTGGCTGGTCAGTTTTGTAGAACATCACAAAAAGCCATTGAAATGCAGCTTCTCATTCTGCCATTTTCATTCAAATCTCGTTATGATTGCTTGTCATAGAAGTCAAAGGAATGAAAAGCCCCTTCAACAAATGTTGCATAACAGAATGAAAAGAATGAGGGACAATCAAGTTTCAAAACCTGCCTTCTGAGAAGGGCAAAATATTTATATGCTAGAAGCTAATCCTACTACGAAAGAGCAACCAGAACACACATAACTTAAGGTTCCCAGCTTACAAGAAATCACACAGGCAAAGATCTTTGTTACTTCAGTGTACAATGTAACAGTCCTGTACAGTTGGAATAACACATATTCCAAGTGAGTATGTATTTCATTTTCTCTTGCATGAAGCCTAAGAGTGAAAGTGTGGCCAGCCTCCCAGATTTTGTATTCTACAGATTGTTTGTTGTCCAGGCAACAAGAATCTGCAGATCTCCTAGTGATAAGGAATCAAATGCCACTAGTACTGAATATCTATAAAAGTATTCGGAGATGAGATTACCTTAATTCACAATTTGTGACAAATATAAAGATGTTGATCTACTCACTCAGTGTGGTGTCTCTTACGCAGAGAGTGAAAGCCCAAAGCCTTAGCAACCTTCCCACAAGTCTTTCTGACATCACTTTCAGGATTCATTGTATTTAAAGACACTTAAAGGTACAAATAAGATACCGTATCAATGAAATGGGAGAACCACTCCTTTCCTCAGCTTTCCATACAGGACACTGAACACCATGGATGTGATGAAGGAGGTCAGTAATTCCACAGAGATCCAAGGTTAAGAGGAAAGCTGACAACTCTCTTCCTCACAAATCCTGTCAGTGAACAGAAAGGAGAAAGGTATCAAAATTGTCTACAGAGAATTACATGAACAAGGCTTAAAGATCTGACTTTCTACTCTTTTCCTAAAAATGTAGTAGTTAAGACATGGACATTATAAATATGGGCATTCTTTCCATATAGCAAAGTTCACATTTTAATCTTTCCTCTGTTACTACAGATATCCGTTGTGTTGACAGAGTTGTCATGGCAGAAAAAGCTACCATTTTCTAGATGACAGTCTCTTGCACTTTATTGCTGTAACTTAGATGTCTTTTCTTCAAAACTATTTTTTGCGCATCCTACAAAGTATTTGGAAGGTCAGGAATGAACATTGGAGGATTATATATTTCTTTCTTGATTGCTCATTTTTCGTATCCACTGGGTTTTTTCTTGCTGTGCAAGCTAGAGGCTAGGTTACACGCTATGGTATAAGACAGGTAAAACATTAAGGAGGGCAGTTTATTATGTGTAGCAGATTGTCTCCATTTAACACTCCCTGGTGATAGCTAGAGCTCAGCTACCCTACCATCTTAGAGACACAGATCTTTTTCTAGGTGACAAAAAGAGCTGCCTCAAAGTAACACACCTGGAGTACTCAAAATTGCAGCTGTGCCTCAGTTTGAGCAGCAGTACAACTATTTTTAAGAAATTGCACGTCAGCTGACTGAGGTCTTAATACCTTCTTTTGCTCTACTTGGGAATATTCTTATTTAGAGGTCATTTGTGCAAACATGCATAGTAGAGGATTCTTCTAGAGATGCATGACAGTGATTAAACAGCCAATTTAAATGTTGACTTTCCTTTAAAGCATACAGTCTTAATGAGTCAAACATCAGCTGTTTCTTTACAGTTAAGTTTTTGCAAGCCCCATATGAACAATACAGCACTACATTCACTACACAGTATAATTAAACAGAGTTCTTACATAGGTCATGCAAAATAACATAGCAAAGTCACATATGTTGTTGGTGTAGCAGAACAGGTTCCAAACTCTCATGACTATGCCATTTGTCTCATCCAACTGCACCATTGTCCTATCTAGATCTGGGGGCTCTGCTCCACATCTTCCCATGCTAATTCTGCTTCCTTTTCTCATGCTCCCCTCTCATCCTCCGGCTGCTTCTTTCCAAGCCCCTGATCTGTCTGAGCTTTGCTGGCTGGCTCTTATCTAGGCGTGTGGCAACCCTGCCCCAGGCTCATCCCTTCCAGTCGCAGGGGAGCACAGGTGCAAACAATTTGTGCACCTGAGCACCCCTTCACCAGGTGCTCCATCACCAGTTCAAGCTCTGACCTAACAGTTCCCCTACACTGTCATAAGCTGCCACTTAATCAGCATCAAGCCTTTGAATAAGCCTTTGAATCAAATATTGCAGTCATACAGGAACAGCAGCGAGTGTCTCATGGATATTCACCAATCGCATCCAGAGTATTTTCTCAGATAACAGGGTACTTCCCCACATCACTTTGAGTAGCTAAAAGGAATTAAAGTTGAAGAATCATGGTGATTCAAGGTTTCATTTTCAGCTTTGTTCAAGGAAGTTTCAGGTACAGCAATATTTGCAGAGGTTAGAGTCTGGAAGTGGAAGGGAATGAGATCTCCACTCGCAGCTGTCTGCACTTACAAGAAACAGAAGGGTTTATTTTATATGAATGAGTATATTCTATTTTACACAAACATTTGGCCTCTTTTCCAGGAGATTATTCAGCACACATTGAGTTTGTGAGATCTAATCAGCTACTGTTCTCAGAGATAGAAAAGCTAGTTTTGTCTCCAGCCAAAAAGCAGCTCTCAGTTTCCAAAACAAAAATAACTATTTCCCCTCATTCAAAATATAACCCTAGAACAAAAAAAAAAAAAGGCGTTTCTTCTAAATATGAATTCAAATGATCTTCACAATGTACTAATTCATTTAGAAACAGTTCCTACAAGATCAGTAGGTAGGAATGAAGTTGACATTTAGTTCTTGAGCTCTTGCCTCATATGGGGATACAAATGCAAAGTTTACAGGTCAGGCAACATTTGGTCAGACCTTAATAAGTCAGATGCTTATTTTATGAAGTCAGTGGAAGTAGCAGTCATAACCAGGAATCAGAATTATTATTCCTTTCCAATTTCATGTTGAAGTAGCGCCAGGGTATTCTTTGGAATCAACTTTTTTAAAAAAATGAAACAAAACCATAGAAGGAGAAAAACAAACAAAAAACAAAGAAATCACCAATACTGAAATAGCCATTGCTGGCTATGAAGATATGCATGGAGATATACACGCTGGCCGTGAAGATACACAGGGAGAACTGATTTTAAGTATTCAGTGAAAGATATTACCATCTCAACAGTACCCTGATGTCAGGTACAATTTATCTTTTATTCTCAGTTTAAAAATTGAAATCTAAAACCTCAAATGCAACATTCCCTAGTACAAATATATAGTCCTGCTTCAGGTTCCTGCAAGGTTTCAGAATGTAAAGGCATCAAGATACTCGGACCTTTGTGCAATTTTCATTCACCATCTGATGCTGCTGCCCTCTGGTGATGGATATTGCAGAATTTCAGGGATTCTTGCAACAATAAAGCCAAGGGCCAAATCCAGATTTATGACAGTGGAAGTTGATCAGCTAAATATGCAAGTATCACTGTTTTTATGTCATCCCACAAAAATTTCATGTTTGTACTTTACAAAAGAATAATACTTTAGAAGTACAAATGCAGCAGACAAGCAGTTTGTGCTAGCAAATAAGAGACTTGTAAAAGCCTGACCTCTACTTACAGCTCCCCTCAAAGAACAGCAGAGGGTTCAGTCCTGCTCAGAACGAGCTCATGGAGGGGTCATCCTACCTGCTGAATTCAGCTTAGAATCTTATGAGAATCATATTAATACTGAAGCCATCATTCCTCTTCACCTCTAGTCACACAGGTTAAATAATAGAAAAGGTTAACTTACAAGATACAGAATAAATCTGGAAACAACCCAATTTCCACAACAGTATTTAAACTTTTAAAGATTATCTCATTGAACTGTAGCTCTAAAATATGGACTCTTACGTGAGTTTAAAAGTAAAGTGCATCAGAATGTCCTCAGTTGATCTGAGACAGAATAAAAGAATCTGGGACAACCTACACATCCCAGGAGATAAGATGCAATCGTGTTTCCACAAGGCTTGTCAGAACAGCTTTGCATTCACTGGCACTTTTGGTTGTTGGGAACAGCACAGGCGGCCCTGTGAGCACTTGGGTTCCCACTGCTCCATCGCTGTCATTTCCCAGGAGCAAATTCAGCTCTGTCCAGGAGTGCCAGTGGCAGCACAGCAGCTTCTACAATCTTCTTGTAGACCTCCGTTACCTCCTTACACCCCACTGCTGGCTTCTCATTTCTATTGTTTTCTCTCATTGTCTGTTGTGTAAAGCCATGCAAATGCGATTACTGCTACTTTGGTGCTTACAGGCTTGCCTCAGTGTAAAAATATGAACACAACAGATAAGAAGAACCCAGGAAAACAAAATCCTTTTGAAGAAAGGGCCTCTATCTCTGGTGTTTGCACACCAAGCTAGTTGTTGTCCATTAGAAAGGCCTTAAGTCCAGATACCTCTCACTATGACCTAACCTATATGTAAGGAAAACTCTCATTGCCATTTATAGGAGTTAATATTGTCATAGCCAAATACAAAATGAAGGCCACTATCAAGTTCAGAAAAATAGGAAGAGCTCGTGAAAAAGGAAACATGACCCCTTTCCATAGTTTGTCAGCTCTGCTTAAGGTATCTGGCAAGAATTCCTCAAGAATTCTAGGAAGCAGCAGCTTTGTGCAAGATTCCCCCATACCTGACAGCTCTACATGACCATTAATATTAAGTAAGCTGGAATCAGTTCTTTAAAACACCAATTTAATAGCTGAGACAAGAGCACTGGGAAAGCAAGGAGAGGACGAAGCACGGTTTTAAGAGAAAGAATTTGACAAATACACTTTCCTTCATTTGTCCTGAAACTATAAGGAAACAGCCAATATTAGAGTCTCTCATGAGACACTGTGAGAGCTTTTTCTGTTTAAGTAAAATTGATTATTACAGTTTGCTTTTAACATTCTCTGAAAAATGTACTATATCTTCTAAGGCCTATGTTGGATTTTTTATGTCACAAATATTCAGAGATAAGGCTCAGCTCATTTTTTCAGGCCTGTCAAAGACTTATGCTTGTGCAGAAGAAACATATACTCTCTTGGAGCCTTGAGTTTTACAGGCTATGCCTCAGCTCCAGCATAGGAAACCCAGACATGTGGAAAGGCAGCAGGTCCCTGTGCATCCTCCTCCTCGGGTTCAGCAGGGAGCGAAGGCTGAGCATCTGTTTGCTGATTGTGCCTGCCCTGAGTGTAGATGTGGCCACCTCCACATGCTGCTGGAAGCAGAGTCAGAGAAAATGCAACTCTGGTATGAACTGCTTTTAGGACAGCTCAAACCTGAATCAGCAACTGATGCAACAAGTTGATTAATGATGTGTACATAGCACTGGTATATGCTTCTGCCCAAGTTACAAGCAAAAATTCCAATGGTACAGGTTACAGTAGAGCACAGACATTTTGAAAAACTACAGAAGCCATCTGGCCTCGAAATGTTGAATACGTTTTGCTTATGTAACTCCTGGTTTAAATTCTCCTGTTGAAATTAATTTTTCCTCGACCAACACCCTCAGTAAAGCAACAGAGGCAATATCTTATTTCTTAGAGACACGTAGGCACTTCATTTCAGTGGAAGGATACAAGTACATTACAAAGCCGTATATAACCTCTAAAACAAATCCCTTAGAGGCAGTACAAGTACCAATTCATAATAATGGACAAAAATAAATGAAGTTTACTTTTATGTATGCATGTGCATATGTGTAGAGAGATTTAGAAAAGATTGAATAAGTTGAGACAAGTGTTAAGGTGCTCTGTTATATCCAAAGGTCAGTTTACCACTTTCAAGTTGAAAGATTAGTCATATATCATTCTCACGTATTCTCCAAGGATGTAAGAATTCTGCACAGCCAAGGTTATATTTGAAATATTGTATATATTAAAGCTACAGTTAGCTCTGGAGCCTGTCAATGCCAGAAGTGCGCAGAACATTCAGAAAGGTTCAATTTTGTGATGATTAGCAGATCTTCACAACAGCAAAACTCTGAGGCCGATGAAGGTGTTACAGCTGTTTTAAGGTTAAGTGAGTTCACTAACTTACTCTGATGTCAATGCAAGCTGGTTCAGGCACCTCGCGCTGGAAAATGAGGTATTCCCATTGCTGCAGAAATCAGGATAGTCCCATTAAGATGAGCCCAGGAAGCCAAGACAATAGAAGTTTTTGATTTTTCTGCCAAACATGGAAATTGATCTTCTTTGACTATGTCTAACAGAGCACATACCAGTTGACATACTGCTATAAATGGCAATGAACTATGCCATCAGAGATTCATTCTTTCTAAAGTTCCCAAAACAGATTCAAAGCTTGACAGATGATTCCACAATGATAAGCCATTTATTGCATTGAAATACAGTCACTTCTGGGGTGAACTGCAATATTTTCTCCCGTGAATGCACTGCTGTACGCCTCACAGATAAGCATTATCTGATTGGAGCTCTGCTAAAAATTGCTTGAAGATCATTTTTAACCATAAGTCAGAATAAATTTTTCCAGCTGTTGAAAATGAAGGTATTAATGTTGCTTTCAATCTGAGCGTCTGCTCAGGAGATATTACAGATCTTCAGCACAGCGTAATGCAGTGCTAAGAATATAACTTTGTGTCTGGAAGACAAGGTCATGTCAATTAATTACAGACTTAACATTGAGAAAGCTGTCCAACCAACATCAGCAGATCTTATAAAAAACTTCTTTTTAGGTCTAGTTAGAAGAACTTTTAAATTACATCATCTCCTCTTTAAGACTTGAAGATCTCTTGCCTTGGAGACTGTATATAGGTTTTCCTTCACACTTCTATTTCCCCAGCCCATTGCATGCAGTGAGGTTTAAACAAGTTCTGTAGAGAATTATATTTATTAACATGTTGGGTTGCTATTATCCTATCTTGTAGATAAAGAAATGCATGCTCATAAGAGCAATAAACTGCTCCTAAATTCATAAAGATCCAGTTTGAATACTCCTTTTTAAATCAAGGAAACCAATATGATAGCAAGTTACTGTTTCTTCTTGAGAATATTTCAGCAGCAGAAAGTTTTTTACCGAGCTTGTATTCCTTTTGTTTAGGAACAGAAGGACAGATAATTCAATAATATTTATAACTTGATTATTTTCTGTTATAAGACCTAAAGACCTAAAAACAGTGGAACAAAGCTAGCAACATTTCACTAAAGCATCTGTGCACTTTGCTCATGGCTGTTCATCTCCACAGCAACATGCACGTGCAGAAGAACAGATGATGAGGAAGAGAACATCACAGCTTCCTCCCAGATCTCTCCTGCCATATCCCTTGCTCCACAAAACCCTTTAACTTAACTCAAGTTTTATAAGCATTCAAATAGAAGACTGACTGAGAATTAGACAGCCTTTTTGATCGCCTTCCTAGTATCAGCTGCAGTCTACTGAAAAATCAAGATTATGAGCACAACACAATGACACTATTTAACAGACATGCCTCCAAGGCACAGTCAGGGTTAGTGCTAGATGCTGTACAGAATGAAGAGCAAAATGACATTTTTCTTCCCAGAAAGAGCACGAGTCTTCACTTTTTTCTCTCCAACAACAACATTTTGCTGTAAGTTGTTAATAACCATACACAGTTAATTATGTTCTTGCTATGCCCAAAACAATAACCACTATTCTGCATACTCTATTGCTTTCTACATATCAGTCTTTCACATACCAATACTCCAATACAAGCAAAATCTAATAAAGGCTAAAACATCCCTGCATTTCCAGCAAGAGTTCCAGCTCATTTCCTTCCTCAGATGTAGCATTCATTGCTTGAAACTAGGTAATCCCCAAGTTCAGGACTAAATTTTTTTCTGGATCAGACTTATTTGGCTTAGAAGTGTTTTGTGAAAGCACTCCAATTAGTGCAAGCACTCCCTCAATCCCATAAAATTAGAGTAATAACAGAGATATTAAAATATGAATATAAGTGGAACACTGAAAGGATTCAGATTGTTTGGGTTCATCATAGAATGGATCACAGAATGGCCTGGGTCAGAAGAGACCCTAACGATCATCAAGTTCCAACCTCCAGATCTGGTACTAGATCAGGCTGCCCAGGGCCCCATCCAACCTGGCCCTGAACACCTCCAGGGATGGGGCATCCACAACCCTGGGTTCAGACTATAACCTCCACAAATGTAACTCCAAGTGCTCACTTTATAGTAGCATTACTGCAGAGGATAGCCCCCCTTAGTTTCCATTGAATTTTACTAGGAACATTAATGCTGCAATTTCTTATCACGTTGTAGCTTTGAAGGATGACAGAAGTGAAATACAGAGGCAATTATTTCAGTTCCTATTGAAATATCAGTTTGGTTTTTTTTTTTTTTTAATGTTCATTTTAAAAGTTTCAGTCTGATATATCCACGAGAAGTTTCTTCTCATCTCTTTATACTGTCAGGGCTAACCACACACTCCTCTGTGACAGCTTTTTTCATGTGCACACAACAGCTGTGGTCTAAGTACTATTATGCTGAAGCTACCTACTGAAGCCTCAGGTCACCCCTCCTCCATGTTAAGCTCTAAATTTCTCATTTATTTCTCCATTCAGACATTACAAGTCACTCTGCAGCAGGGAACAGGAGCCTCACGCTCTATGAACTCTGCCAGCACCATGTCCCATAGCGAGTTCCTCCTGCAGAAGTGCAAACTAGCATTTCCCATCCACAAGCAATATATTGTTGGTAGTATATAAGACGCTGGGAATCACTCAGATAACCCAATCAGATAATACTGACCACCTAAACATCAGCTATACCATAATATCCAGCCTGAGAGACTTAATGATCCTACCTTTTTCAGAAGCACTGTCTCCTAAGCACCAGGCATCTACCGCAGTCTACTCTGCACTACTCTTCAATGTCTATATGATGTGATTTGCACAGGTGATAAGTACTACAAAGTCAGCAGTCTAGAATGCAGCTGGGCAACAAGCTCCAAGGGCTTCCAGCCTTTTCATCTTAAGTCATTATCTGAATCCAGAGCACTTAGACAAAGGACAAGAGAAGTTGGATTTGTGCTGGTAGGAGCACAAGAATTAGAAAGTCCACTCATATTATATCACAGCTATTGTGGGCTACAAGAGCTGCTCTGAAAGTAATGTCTCCTATCGTATTATGTTGGTCCATGATGTTGGAGGCACATGGTGTTATGGCAATAGAGGCTGAACCTTCCCACCAATATTCCATTCCACATTATTGCCGTGAGACAGATGGTAGCAGCAGGGCAGTCTGACACAATGGCATCTGACATGGAGGAATTCAATTACAAGCCTTTGCCTTATGCACACTTCCCTGAGGAAGAAATTGCACCCATTGATGTTCACTGACACTTCCTGAATGTTTCTGGAGACCACGTGAGGTGGTGGGTGGTGCGTTTCAGCAGTGACAGTGGTCACCTTCACTGGTACAGATTCCTACAAGCGTGGCACACAGGCTCTTGTCCATTGCTGGTGAAAACAGAGCTAATGGCAGTGACTATGCTGAAAAATAGTGTTGTGTAGCTGAGAATGTGGTCTATCAAATAGCGTTGTTGTGCTCTTTGTATCTGTTGTAGTTTCCATGGAAATAAATAGGAGGCATTACTTTCGGAGCAACCCCCATATTATAAATAACCAAGACCATCAAATAATTTTCCTGCTTTAAGAAAAACACATCTCTGAAGATGATTACTGGGATGGTGCATTTCATTGCAATGGACCCAATTGCACAGGAAACAGTTTGTGGCATTGATTTGATGCAAAAATGAAATTGCTCAGGATAAAAAAAAAAAAAAAAAGATCTTTTATTTTAAACTGCAACACTCTTTTAGCAGCCCAGCCTTCTGTAAAACACCTTCCACTTGCGCAGCAGCCGAAGGGAGCCGAGATTTGTGATCTAAAGGACAAATCCTTCCTGTCTCCTGCAAGGCAGCTATAATTTTCAAATGACAGGTGTCTTCTTTTGATATAATGAAGGAGGAAACACACTATTTACCATATGAAATAGTCAGCTTTGGAACTTGAAATCTTTTTCACACTTGGTTCCTTCTATTTCTCTAGGTAGAATTCTATTTTTCCTTACTGGTAATAAGCTGCACTTCATGCAATGAAAAAGCACCCTAAATGAACGTCATTATATCGTCTATGTATCCTTTCAGAATTTTCCACTACCCCACCATGCTTGGCAGAAAGCCATGCAGTGACACAGCCCTCACCCCCAGTATAAAGACAATCATTTAAGCATCTGCTGTGTTAATATCTATTATGACTGAAAAGACCAATTTTGCTGTTCACTTTCCACACACTTTCTTCTTTTCTGTTGTTTACTTCGAGCTATCAACATCAATTTTGCTTTGTGTGCTTTTGAAGCCTCATCATAGTTTCTTTAGTTTCTCATTACCTACTTCTTAAACACACAGATGATAACCACTAACAATCATCATCAGCCCAACGGCTCTCCCCGCTTCTTGCTAAAGTTGTTCCCATTTTGATAGCATCTTTAGAAAGCAGTTAAGTGTAGTCTAAACAAATGTGTTGGTGCATAAGCACTACAGTTTCAAGGGGGACGATGGAAGGAAAACAAGCAGAGAACGTGTGCTCAGTCACCAAGGATTTGTGTAAATCATTCTGACAGAAATACATGCTTCCTGAAGGTACTGCCTTGAACATCATCAGCTAAGCACGTGCCAAACACAAAGTTCATTTGTGCTTTCTCATAGACTCCTGGAAGAGCATGAAAAGCTTTAGATCCAAGTATTACAACAATAAGCAAAGCGAGTTGGTGGAGCACAAGGTCTAGAGGCTGCTTTCTTGAATAAGGCCTCTCACCAGCACTTTTAGTGTCAAAGCTGATCAAAGGGAAAAGCCAAGTAGGAATAAGGCAGCAGAAGCCTCCTGCCCTGAACAGATGAAAATAGAGATGCTGACATCCACAGCCCCCTTAAGTGAAATGGAATAGGCAGAACAGTCACTGCATTCATCCCTGCACCTCCGGTCACTTGTGCCCAAACTGCAGTTGGGCACAGCTCCTCTCCGTGCACTAAGACACATCCAGCATTCACTGCGTTACTTATATAATGTGGTATTGCTGTGTTGCCTAACAAGGGTTAAACCGGTGGGGGAAAAAGAAAAAACAGCTAAAGGTTGAGCTTTTTCCTTCTTAACTCAGTGATGGAATTTTCTCCAGCAACTGAAAGATAGTGTGGTCACATTATCTCCATAACCCCTTTGTTCAGCTGCTGTGAAATAGCTCTCCTTGTTTAACAGGGAGGAAGGGGCAAGGGTGGCAGCTCATCTGTGACTTTTGGATAGCACTGTTCAATGTGCAAAAAGGTTCAGCTTTATGAACATCTGCATATTCTCACCAGATAACTTTAATTGTTCTGTTTTCCATCCTGCCTTTTCTTTTCTCCTTACACCTTTTGCTCAGTGCCACACAGGACTTCCATCAGTACAGTTTCTGCTATTCTATTCAGCAATAAGAGAAAGGGAAGAAGCAGACTTGTGCTGTTATCTTAATTCTGACTTTTTAATTCCCTAACTTATTGTCTTTTACCCTCCACTGCCTTTCTCCATTTTGTTTCGAGGCTATTAAGATTAAATTTCTGTTGATTTCCTGATTTTGTTTGATCTGTGAAGTTTAGCAGCTCCTGTCTTTTTTCCCCAGTACTTCTGCAACTACATTTTACAGATTGCCATCAATTTGCTTATCTTCTACCTACACAATTTCTAACTAATATTACTTATTCCTAATATTACAAATATTACTTATTTCTTTATGGCCTTATCTGCCTACCTCATTCCCTCAGAATGCTGACTAATGGTTTCTTCTTCCATTTTCACTCTTTCAACTTAAGCCAGTTGAACATTTGCAGGAGAGTATTTTAAACAAGTCTCCAGCAGTCGCTGGTTTTGTCCAAGTATATTCATAACCTAAAAAGTACCTTTCATGTTCTGGTTCTGATTTTTCCTTTTTTTTTAAAAAAGGAAAAACTTGGACAAGTTTGTTATAGATGTTTCATTTATCAAAGTTGTTCCAGACTACTTCCCTGGTAGCTGCATTAAGCAACAACTTTCATCCTGGTGCAGTTGAAATCTAATTATAGCCTGAAGGTATTTCTCTACAGATATTTCCCTGTTTCTGTGGCAGTATCTAAAGGTGAATAAACAGCGTGACTATGTTAATGCCAACACCTTACTGGCAAACTAGAAGAAAATCCATGCCCTACAGACTTTACTCTCCAGATAGAGAAGAGCAAAAGATGGACTCAGCTTGAAAAAAAAAAAAAAAGGGTCACGTCCAGTAAATGTATGATAGAGCAGATTAGAGAGTAGGAAAACAGTTGTATGAGAATCTTTTTTTGCCACACCGGATATCTTCGTGCTCAGTTGAAGGTACAGTGATAAATAACAGCTGTAGCTGGATAAGTCATCTCCCTCTTCATTTCACACTGAAAACAGGGAGAATAAAGTAGGGAAAAAATCTAATATGGTTGCTCTGGGTTTGCACCCCAAACTGGTCTGGGTCAGAGACAGTACCAATGTAGCTGGATTTTTGGGCTTAGGTTTCTTATACCACGACGAACACAGTTTAGAAGGCACATTCTTGATACTTGTCCTGGTTTTACCTTTTCTCTTCCTTCCAAAAGCAGAAAGTCAAAGGCAGCGAGCTACGCTGCCTTTGAGATTGCTCAAAAAATAATTTGACAGGAGAGCTTGTTGAAAAAGGTAGGATGGTCTAGGAAGAGGTATTCTCTGGAAGATCAGCTTCTTGAAAGAGAATGAAACATTCTAGTAAAACACTAATACAACATGCAAAAACTTAAAATTAAAAAACGGTATGTAATCATTTCCTGAGGACGTTCTTGCAGGTTGAAATGAAAGTGCTGCATGATATTTTGCCTCGAACAAGTTGCTTTCTATTACCAATCTTTAAAATTGTGTTCAGAAATTAAACTTATTTTCCTTACAGGAAAGGACCGCCTCCTTTCAACATCTTTGAAGTCTTTTTGGACTCCAAGCTCACATCCTAGTCCTCACATTTGCCATGTGCTAATTAAAGATTATCTTAAATTTACAAATTTTGTTTACTCTTTGAAGCATTGAAGTTAGCAGCATATATCAGGACGACTGAACATTTGTATTTTCAATATGATATACACAGAGAAGAGCATGACTTGGTCCATGACTATATTTGTGGAAAAGGTTTTTCCCCCCAAGATAACAACGAAAGCTCTTATCAAAGTAATTTTCTCTATTACAGAAGCAGTCTGATATTACCCAACACATCTGAGACAAGATGTCAGGTCTAAGTGAACTCTTGGAGTGCCCCACCATAACAAGATGCTTTCTTCCATATACCTCAACAACTTTAAAAAGTAACGTTCATCCTTCCTGACCTTTCTTGTTCAAACCTATAAGCTACACTTCTTTTAGTCATAACTGTTTTCCAAGTATTGAAAAGGTTTTCGTAAGCAAAATTTTAACTAACTTAACTATTTCTAGTTTGCAGAAGTATACAGTATTGAATATCATTAACTTTCATTGTTGTTTCTAGTGACACATAATATTGAAAAAATAGTTCCATCATACAACTGCTTTTTTCCTTAAAGAACTAAGTATTCTATATATTTTTATATTTATATAAAGCAGTTACTGTTTTTCCCTTCAACTTCACCTATCCAGTTCTAAAAGGATAGATTTCCTGCCTTTGGGACTTGTTTATACGTTGAAAAGGTGTCAACACTCCAGAATAAAAACACCCCTACTACATTGTTATGGTCATGGAAACTGTCTGCTGTAAATCACTACCTAAGGTTCTATTTTAAAAGATACATCACAGTTCGCATACAGTCAACTGATGGGAACAGGACCTGAGTATTTTGTCAAGAGTGTTTTGAGAAACACTGGCATTAAGTATTCGTAAACAAGAGAATAGTTCTGAAGTGTGCAGTTACTATATGTTCTACCATTTTCATAAGTTCAAATGAATTGATTCAGACAACCATTTAAGATAACAGATACCTGGTCTTACTATATTTGGAGACAAAATATGTTAAAATAACAAGTTACAGAAGGACCATTTCTGTTTTACTACAACTCCAAAGAACTTAAGCTAAAAACTGATTTTTTTCTAGTCTTTCAATTATATATGCGCTCCTCTTCTTGATCAGAGAAGAATACAGCTGGATCTCTCAGACAGTGTGCAGTCTTGCAAGGCATAATGTACTAATTTTTTTTTTTTTGAATATTCCTGTAGTTAAGGAAGAAGGAGCATCCTTCTCACTTGCAGTGTTTTCTCAGGGGCCACATAACAGTTAAAGGAATTAACACATCTTTAAGAAGCAAGTAGAAAGATAATCCCGCTGTTGATTCAGAGATCAATACAACACAAAGAGGTACCTGAAGTCCTGCCAACGTTTCATCACAATTCAGAATTTATCAAGTTTCTACCATACACCCCAAGTAATACTTTTCTTTTTTCTCCTGATATTTTCTTTCACTCCTTAAAAAAAAAAACACCTTCATTTCAAGTCTTGGACTCATTGAGTGAAAGAAAAATGCTATGCACATCAACTTAGCAGCAGACATCATGTTGTGCTCTGTCCAATTCACTAATACTACCAATGCTGTATCACCTACCAAGTCATATCACCGTATCATTTGTAGCAAACACTTTTGTGAAAAAGTGTTACCATAAAACTACCAAAAGTTGTACCTATGTTCCTTTTCCTTGACTGCTAAATGAATGATATATTGCTATCCAAGCTGCATTAAAGAAATGTTACGCATTATGACATAGGAACAGTCTGATTGTACAGATGGGTGAAATCTGAAGAAAATTAAAAAAGCAGATAAAATGTAGTAGGTAATTCACTCCAGAAAAGCTCTACACTATGCTTTCATCTCTTATCCCCAGTTCAATGTCCAGGCACAACTCTTTCAGCTTTGAAAGATCAAACTATAGGTTTCGTATCCAGTCAGGCATAATACAAGATTGGAAGCAAGGTCTGTGCAGCCAACACCATCACTGCACTAACAGTTGCCCTAATGGTGAGCTAGCTTTAGGTTAGATGGTAAAATTGGAGAACTGGACTTCTGGTTCCTTTCTTCTGTACTTCAAGATGCTGTTTAGACCATAGTCTCACAATAGAGAAAGATGTTCTATCCCATCAATAAACGTATTTTAAAATGGAAATGTACCTCACTTTAAACGCTCATGTTGCCTGAACACAGTCTCACACATCTAAGGGTGATGTTCTCAACCACATTCCAAGTAATCATCCTTTCAGGAAAAAGAGAAAGGGTTTTCAAGAAATCTTACAGGCTTCCTTCTTTCAAGGAAAGCTATCCACACTCACCATTTCATATTACTTCCACATTGAGACAAACTCAAGAAATAGAGGCTTTCAAGTAGAACAAGAGCAATGAACATGGTACAAATAAGCTACTTCATAGAATCCTTAATAGTTGGAAGGGACCTTTAAAGGTCATCTAGTCCAACTCCCCTGCAACATACAGGGACATCTACAGCTAGATGAGGCTGCTCAGAGCTTGGTCCAGTCTGACCTTGAATGTCTCTAGGGATGGGGCTTCCACCACCTCTCTGGGCAACCTGTTCCAGTGCTTCACCACCCTTACTAGATGATGAACACTTAAAAACCCGTACTACTTAAGGCCAGCCTTAAGTGGAGAACTATTAATTGTGCATACTGCCAATGAAAAGACCATCCTTATCTGCTGCTGCCCTTGTTTGTGTAGAAGTCATCTACAGCAGCCTACACAAATAACTGGAAGAACTCAAACAACCCAATACTGTTTCAGGATCTAGATCTATTATCTACTCACTAAAGAGCTGTTAGTAGTCCAGCAGCACCCATCACAAATCAGAACTAGAAAATACTTGAGCTCCTTTGACATCCTGTTGACCTGCAAACGCTTGAACTGTGATCCACTCACAGCCAACTATGAACTGCTCTCTGGCACTGGGCCAATTCACATTTATAACTTTGTTGAAGACCACCATCAACTTCACATTTGAGTTCATGTTTACTTGATACAAATAGCCCATGACCATGCTACCTCTCCCTCTTCTGCGTCTGTTCTGCACACAGAGAAGTGAAATCACTTCAGACCAGTTTTCAGCAATACCAGGCAAAGTATGTAAGAGTAGGGCAATGGCCATACACAAAAGATTCCACAAAAAAGTTCCAACTCACACAACTGATGACAGCAATCTTCCCAACCGAACAACGCTCCTCTGATGAGTAGCTGGTCTCAGAGAAAGAGATGCACTCCTCTCTGTGGTTGGCCCTTAAATGAGCCCAGGGCAGCCCTACCCTGGGTCCACCCCTTCCAGCCACACAAGGGAACACAGGTGCAAACAATGTATCTGTGCTCCCCAGGCCAACACAGCCCTTCACCAGGTGCTCAGTCACAAGATAAGGCTGTGATCAACAGTCTTCCTACAGTGCCTAAAAGTTGCTGAAGAAAAGCCATACATCACACAGGTATCCCACAGGTCTCTTTCTGAGAGGTCTCTCTCGCTCAGCTGATTGCAAGGCTTTTTCATTCTGCCCCAAGTCTATCCTGCCCCAAGTGTTTGTACTTAAATGCTGTCTGCTTACAGATGCTAGTCATTTTACTCATGTTCAATTTCATCTCTTCATTTTATTTCCCTGCACAACACCTTGGAGTTTAATTAAGATCAACAGTCTAGTGTGTTGCAGTTATTTTACAGAAGGTAAGCTGAAAGTGTTCAAGAAAAATCCATAGAAATTAAACAGAAGCTTGTTTCTTGTTTCGGTTGTCTTGTTTTGACAGTACCCTCCAGCATTTGCAGGTTTAATTTCTCTTCCAAGCTAGAGGAATAAAACAAAGTGTCAAAGAAAACCATTTTGTCCAGCCTCAGCTAGTCATTTTGAGGTAATTACAGTGCAGAACGTTCACCCTGAAGTTTTCCCGATAATTAGAGGTTTAGGTTAGCTGCCTTTCTTTAGTATTTCAATTCCAACTTATCTCCATTAAAATAACCCCCAAACCACACAGAATGACATTCCCTGGGTAAGGGCAAACAGATTTGTCATATAGCCTAGTACTCCTATAGCTTTCTTAGAAATCTAGGTAAATAAACTAAACAAATTATCCCAGGTTAGAGGATGGCAAATATTGGTTTGTATAACAAAGCATAGTATTAAAATATTTCTGAGGACACAGAAATCAGTTTTTATATTTGTTTTAATATACTGTTACCAGAGATGATCACAGTCTTACCAGGTTCATCTACATTAGTGACTGGTACATCACACTTAGAGAATGGCAGAGTTAACTTTGTTGTGATATATTATGGCCCTAGGCACTATCACATCACTGTTAAGCCATGGTTGAGTTGGCACCCCAGGCCAGTCTTCAATCACAGACACCAGCACACAGAGAGCAACCACTGGAGAACATGGCATACTCTTTGCACACTAGGGGCCCTGAATGGTACACTAGTGTACGACTTCACATGGTTTAAAATGCAGCATCTCACTGATGCACTTGAATCTAGGTACAAAGCCCAGGCAATTGTGCTGAAGAGAAGCTCTCCAATACATCCAATCACTTAGGTATGCACTCACCGTGCTTGCTAGCATGCAAAGACTTTAAATGATTCCACAGTAAATCAGTGGCAGGAGCAGAACTAAATCCTGGTCTCCATCCTGATGGTTTTATTTTCTTCGATCTGCACACAGCAAAGATCTATGAATGTTACATACACAGACACAAGTAATAACCTCCATACTCAAACTTTAGAAAGCGATGAAAGCAAAGCTACAGGAAGAACATGTGCTGATCAGGGTAGGACTGAGAATAGGTTTTGTTGTTTCCTACAATCATTCATTCAGCAGAAATTTTTTGCTCAATCAAAATACTCTGAATGCTCTGATAGGTTTTATGTTCTTAGAAATAAATGCTTTAAGTAAGAATGAAATTGAAATTAAAATTCTAGACTATAAATTCCTTGTGTGTTTTAAAAAACAATGAAAAAACATTTCAAATATTCAAGACTTAAAAATAATAGAGATAAAACTTGTAGACTGTTTCAGATTACTCAAATGCACTTTGCCTTTGAAATGTCTACAATAAAGTTTTCATCAGTAATGTCAAAAAGTGTATGGCTCACATACAAGTGCATGTACCCTTGAGCAAATGGAATCAAGTCAGTAATTTTATAAATTCGAATATACGTTGTAAATAAATACAATTTGTATTGTATTGTATTTGTATTTGCTTGTCATTAGAAGTTGACAATTTAATACTTATCTTGAACACTGAGAAGACAAAAATCTTAACCGTTAAAAATAGTCAGATAGATATTAGCCATGAATTAATTCTGGAATGTTATATGTCTTAAAGGATTAAGTTTTGCACTTTGTCAAAATATGGAACTTGCTACTAAAGCATCACCATTCTAAGCAGTAGTAGAGGCTTAACAAAACAGCAGTACAGCAGCAACCTTGTTCCAAGAGCCTCTTTTTATCAAATTAAGAGCACAGTGCCGCACCACTGATTTAATGAATACTTTCATCTCTTAAGTTAATGGCATCATTTCAACTCTCTGAAGAAACAATAATATATTATGGATTCACAATAAGAAATGCATTGTGACTGCAAATTCTGTTTCATATATCCCTCTGTATATAATTAAGAATTAAATTCCTTGCACGGTACTCAAGCCATAAGCAATCCTCCGAGAGTTTTCAAATGAGCTTTAATGATTGCTCCACATGAGGATTTTGAATACGAACATTATCAATAAAAACAGCTCTATAAATATGCTAGCTCTACAGAACGGATTCTCATCATAGAATGTTATTGGTATTATTGTAATGAGATGCATTATCCCGTGGACTTTGGGAGGTAGGACAGAATTCTGTTTGCTTTATAAAAAGCAAACATTATACCAAGAAGAAAATTGCAAGGCTCATCTGCATTTTCCACTGATATATCACTATGGCTAGAGTCCAGCAGCCCTTTCCCTGCTTGGTCTTCAGAACATTCACAGAGTGCTAACATCCTGTGTTGGCTGGCCATCAGCACCCACAGCTCCTCGCCACTGCAGCTTCAGTAACTGCGCTCCTCCTCCCCTCCAAAAAAAAATTGCCAAGAAAACAAAACCTTTCACAATGGCTATAAGAACATTGCCTAGGTGTTTATAACATTACATTGTTTTCAGACTACTTGTTAGTAAAGAAAACCTCTCTCCTCCACGAGATGGCCGACACAGACCAGGTCAGAGCTGCCAGCCAGAGATATCCAGGCAGAACGGAGGAACAGCCTGAAGGGAACCTCATAAAACACAACAAGAGCAAACACAAAGCCCTGCACCTGGGAAGGGAGAGCAAGACAGGCTGGGAAGCAGCCCGGCAGAGAAGGTGCTGGGGCTGCCGAGCTCACTCACCAACCTCACTGGTGTGCCCATGCCCCTTGCTGACCACCTGGGGCTCCCCCAGACACACCAGCTTCCCCCCCTCAGGCTTCAGGGCTCTCCAGCCCAGGCACCCCATCTTCAGGCCCCTCCTTCTGCACCAGCCCTTCCTCAGAGTAAGGCCCTGCTGCAGCCCCAGCTCTAAGGGCCTAATGGCCATCACCTTACAACACAATGTCAGCTGCGTGACTCTCAGTTTAAGACCATGTCCTAGTTTCTAACAGAAGTTACGCTTCTCGTAGTGTCTAGTATGAATTCATCTTGTACCTCCGAGATACTGATAACATCCTGGCAGCGTTGAGCGGAGCCGAGGACATAACTCACTTCCGCATTCCTCTGCCAGTGAAATAGTTAAGGGGGGCATAAGGAGCTGGGAACTGGGAGGGGACAGGACCAGGGCAGCTGACCCAAATTGACCAAGGAGCTATTCCATCCCATATAACATCATGTGATTGGTTTGTTGCGTTTTCGGGTTCCGTTCGTTACGGAAGGGGCTAGCCGGGAGGAAGGGTCACCAGTGGCTGTGAGCCCTTGCTCTGCGTATCCTCTTTATATATATATATATATATGTACTGTTATTTCTTTTGTTCTCTTTACTATTTTAGTAAATAGCATTTATCTCAACCCACGCATTTTACTGCATATCTCTCTACTTCTCTCCCCCGTCCCATTTGGGGAGGGGGGAGGGTGAGTGAATAACTGTGTGGAACTCAGCTATCTGCTGAGTCAAACCATAACAGACCAAAATCAAAATTTCTGGATGAAGTTCATGCTGGAGAGAGAGCCACCAGGGACCACCATAATCCCAATTTCATTGTCAAAATAAGGTTTATACAGACTTGTTTTCAACTTCTTCCCACCTCATGGTGCCAGAAAATGTGTCATCTATAGATCTTAATAACTGAGTGCTGAAGTTAACTTCAGTTCCTCATCATTTCATGATCAGCTTCTCTTACACACTTCTCCTTTCTTTTCCCCACAAAAGTAAACAACAGAATTGAGTAATACAGCAAAGATCTGCACTAGCTTGAGACTTGGGATTTTATCACAAAGCACGACAGATACAGGGAATCTGATACAAAACAACACCCACCAAACACATGCAGTTTTCTAAAACTATTTTTATAAATCATGAGGAAATCAACAGAAGTGCATTGTTTTGGATAAAGCATACTTTCATACATTAAAGTTATTAAAGGACTTGCCTATTAAAGCATAACATACACAGAATAGACATATATTGAAGTCTTGGTTGAAGAAACAAAACGCCCATTAAAATATGTAGCTATATATTATAAAGCAAGCTTTTCTTCACTAGAAAACTGGATTGTTGCCTGGAAGCACACTGGAGGCAAAGATGCAATCACATCAATTTGAGTTGTGTTCCTTATCCGTTTTGTACCTCTACTAGATCATTTTACTTGGTCACAACATTTTCCTCACTAGCTTTTGTATGCTGGCCATCAAACACATAAAATGGAAAAAAAAAAAAAAAAGTGAAGTCTTATGTCAGTTTAAATGGATAGCAGCCTTTGAAGTCAATGAGATGAACACTCCAAGAATTAGCCAGCCCCTTATCTTTAATTTTGCCTGTGAAATTCCTAACTAATTTTCCTTCTGGTCAGTGCTGGTATACCCTGAATAGTGAGCGACAAGCTGGACAGTGTGACAAGCATTACATGGAGAACCACCACTGCCACAACGCGCTGTACACCAGAGAGGCAACCCTGGGAAACAGGACAGCCAATTTTTGAAACTTGCTTATCCTGAAAATCCTGAAACACATCAATACCTGGAACTTCCTCCAAAACGATGCACTTTGTCGCTGATTCTATAGCTCTCTATACCACAGATTCTTCTTTAGAAAATAGGATTTCTCCTGAGGGCACCTGCATCCAAACAGGAGTCCATTTTTCACATAATCTAAATTGAAGTGTAGCAAATGCAGCACTCCCATGAAAATCAATATTCAGTCACCAGGATGTCTAGCTTGACATTGGGCTGAATGTACACTTTTGCTCAGCTCATATCATATCTCACACATTTGCAGGAATACACGTATAGGCTTTACAGACTTGTACAGAGTTAATGAACTTCAGCATAATTAATAAAAGCAACATTGCTTTGACTAAACCAGCACTTCTATTTCAGACAGTACTAAAAAGCATTCTTTATTTGAAAGGTGAGTTTTTAAACACGTTTGTCTTCATACTTTACATTATACTACAAAATTAATGTCTATGTCTTTGAACTCTTTTCTACTTAGCAAATGCATACAAACTCTCTTCTGCTTATTTCAGAAAAGAAAGCTCTTTGCAAAGGATAAGCTATTTTACAGCACCTCAGACAAAGAATCTCCAGGATCTGGTCCAGAAAACACTGTCTGGTACTTGTTCTTTTTTCCATCTCATCAGCAATCTTCTGTTTTCCATACTGAATCACAGAAACTCCAGGCTGTTCCTGTTTCCTCAGTAGGGTGCAAAGTCTCCAGCAGCAGGGAAAATGGAAGCAGCAGCTTAACTAGCATTCCAACTGGTGACAGCAAGACTTTCTGGGCAATTAAACTGATGTCAGCCTCTCCTATACTCAGAATTAGTAGTGTTCCCCCCAGGTGGGAGGGTGCAACTTCACCGAGAAATTAACGGGAGAGACAAAAATCTGTATTACATAAGACACTGTTTCCTGCAAAGAATTAGATAGCAAGATGCTAGAAATTTATGAAGGCTTCCATAGGGAAACCAGCTAAGACTTTTTCCTCCCAATCTAGTTAAATTTCTTTCAATGATCTCTTTCCTCCTATAAGTAGGATCTGTCTCCTAATTTGTAGCCTAAATTAGTCCACGGTTTGCTTATATGAATTTGTCCTGACTGTCCACTTCCCTCTTCTTTTATTCAAGCCTGCTGTTTATTAAAAGCATGCATACCTGCATGTGCTCATTTTTTCCTGGAATAAGCAAAGCCTGAAATCTCTAGGTCCTCAGAAAACTTCAAATTTGGAGGATGAAAAACAGCTTTCACTTTGCCATTTCAACAGTACACGTTATTGCAAAGACTTCACTTTTTCTGCTAGCATTAGTATTTCAATCTCTCCTGCCAAATTGCTCACCTGACATCTTTTCTGCACAGCCTACGACATTAGTATAATACACTTTTCTTATGATTTACCAATGCAACATAGTGACAAGACAAATTTCACAGCAAAAAGCTTCCATATTACTCCTTAGAAAACAACCTTGTGCTCTGTACTGTTTAACTTCACCTGGATCTACTAATATTGTCCTTCTTCTAAATTCCGGTGTTCTGTAAAACCAACAGCTGATATACAGACCAACAGCTTTCTATCTGCAGTAAATGCTCGTACTACCCCATTTTGGGGGCCAGGTCATTTATAAAGGCAGGTGAGACCAAAAACCAACAGACGAGGACAGTGTGGCAGAACAGAGACCTCCACAGACTTCCTGAGCATCTCTCCCCATCACCTTTCAGACTATCCAGAAAATTCGTCGTATTTGTCAAGAATTAGACTGAAACATTAAACATTTCCCAGTGCTACAAATTTTTAATAAGCAATCCAAGAATTAAGTCTCCTTTTTCTTTTTTTGTGGCTCTTCTAACACCCCAGGGCAAAGTCTATTATTCCAAATGGATTTTTCATGGTAATGCTAAATTGAGCATCCCAAATTTGTAGTACACTAATTTAGCTCAATTTGATAAGCGTTTTTGATCAGCAAGACTTAAATTGGTTGAACAGGAGAAACACGGGGGTATTCAACATAAGTAACTCTGTAAGCCTCATACTTGAAGAACAATACATGAATGAGATTTCTCTTGTAAGGGTTATCACTGTCATGCAAGAAAGGACATCACTAAGGGGAGATGAAAGCTGATCCATACCAAACTGCAAATATCCCTGCTCTGGAATACTGGGAATGAGCAGGTTGCCAAAGCCAGAAGTTAATATTTCATACCCCTAACTTCTTTGTTTGTAATCTTGGAGCACTGGAAGTTGGAAGCAAACAGGAAGTTGAAGTATCCTTAATGTAGTAATCACACTATTTACTAGACTTATATAGACAAATATATATATAATCTGTCATCCACATGGATCAAGAGCAACAAATATTTTATCCAAAATATTTTTGATCAGGCTCAAAATGCTACATTTTTCCCTATGAAGTAAAAATTATGGAAGTTGACCAGGGTTTACACTAGTCAACCGCACAGGAGCCTCCCAGCCTAAAACAAGCATGAGTTATCAAGGATTAAGTAAAAGTCTATTAGCAGCTTATCGACAAAAAGTGGACTCAAAAGCACTTAGAGCCTTGATTTTGGCTGCAGCCTTTTGCACCAATTGCTTTAAAAAAAAAAAAATACAGGACTAGACAATCCGTGCTGCGCAAAGCACCTGTTGTCCCAAGTTACATAGAAACTTTGTGCATTCAGCCTGAGCCTCTCACAAGCAATAGCACTAACTCCAAAATATTATTGCTCTCTGCTGCTTTTTAAGGTGAGCCAGCGTTCCAGAAGGGTGTTTTGAATGCAGAGAAGCACTACTCTCACGAGCTCCTTGGAGGTCATGCCTGCCGATGCTGCTGTTTCACAATCAGATCACCTATTAGGAGCCATATTTTACTATTCACCTAATGTGGTAGTTAGCCAAACAGGGAGAGTGAAGCAAAATCGTAGAGTTTGCTTCAAATTCATTCTGAAATTTGCAGTCTGAACCAATATCAGTCTTGAAGAACCTTCCTTCAGTCTGTACTCTGGAAATAATAAGCGTGCAGAATGTTATGGCCGGGCTCAATGAGGGAAGAATTGTGCTGCCAGCCATCATGACTGCCTCCCCCAAGTAAATCAGATGTCTCCGAGAGGTCCTTCTTCACAGTGATCAGCAGGATTCGTCTCCAGTTGAACAGGGGATTTTGAGTGGCATGTTTTAAATACACACACACCAAAAAAGCCTGCAGTCCCAACTTACTCCTCATAACTTTTCTGAATAAAATTTTTCCTCTATATTTTGCTAGTTTTCTCCAGACTTTCATCTTCGTGGAATAAAGAATGCTTCTCTGATGTCCCTTGTGCCTCTGAGAAGAACAAGCATTTACCACGTAACTGTGAATTCATCTGCTAGCTAACCTAGCTATTTCTATTTTGTACATTTTTAAAACAGTACTACTTGCAGTCAGTATAAAGACTGCCATAATAAGCATAAGGTCATCTAGCCCAACTGGCTCCTTTCACTAGTATTAGAACTTAGACTCAGTCAAACATGCTTCATCTACAATTATTCAGTGATGGTAATATTCTGAACTTACAGCCACCTTCCTCCCCAAATATGCATGTACAGCATAGTATATTAAAAAGATGAACACTTATTTACAGCACACTGAAACACAGGAGGTGTCTTGTTTTCATCGTGACTTTTTGTCACTTCTAGGAGAAGTGAGAAGGCAGTTTTCCAAGCCTTTGACTTGCTTTCATTGTCAAGAAAGCTACTGAGTCTGAGAGCGGGGAGTTACTCAAGAACAGCCAAGAGCTCAGGGCTGAGCTGCTATTACAGCCCATGAATCCTGAGGACAGCTGCATCAGCCAACATGCAGCCCAGGCTTGTCAGTACTCATTATGCTGTTCCCACAGTAGAAAAGAGCTTAAATGCTCATTAAACCTGGAACCCTTCCAGACATTAAAGTGGTATGCTGACTTTCCTAGTCTTTCAGATATGCCAGCATCATACCACCCCCTGTTTTTTTATGATCATATCGCCACCTACACTGAAAAGACCTACATCTGGGCCACTTCCTTAATTCTTCAGAAGTAAATGAAATCTGCCATGCTGTTACTAGTTATGGCTACTCACACAAATATATGGGACATATAAGACTCAAGTAATCGTTATGATAACACTGCTTGATCATTTAAACACAGATGTTGTCAGATGACAGTTCTTCATACTGACTGATCTTATCATACTAGCTCACAATAATTTCCAGCAGCTAAATTGCAGAGGAAGACATCTGAAATGCATTCAGAACACTGTTAATATTCCTTAGCCACACAAGCAATTGCTGTTTTAGCCTCACCACCCAGCGCGATAGTAAAACGAAAGGAGACAGCAGTCAAATTCTGCAATCTCCCCCTGCTGCCCCGCACCGACGGGCTGCGGCACACCCCGGCAGGCTGCCGAGGCAGATTCGAGTTCTCACTAACAGCTCCACTTCTCATTTTAAAGGTTATTTTTTCCTACATGAATTGCTGTACTCAAAAGAAAAAAAAACCCTAAACAACTTGCATTTCATCTTATTCAGGGCTCATTTTCTCAGAATGGCACAACAGAACCCACTGACTGGGATTTATCTACCCATGTTTTGTGTTGCTTTTTGATGGACATTATTTACAAATGAACAGGCAGGCAACTAAAGCCAAAGAGCAGACACGGGAGAAGGTTTCCTAAATCGATATTTGATTGCTGAATTGCAACATCTTACAAGACTTATAGGACTCGTAGGAGCAGCTCTCAGCAACTCAGTCTGACTTATTAGTTTATAGACACAAAAGAGCTACGAAGCTCAAAGCAAAGCTTGTAACCAGAAAAGAATGCATAACAGAGGGAAATATCCATGACAAAACACATGCAGTGAAACAAAATTAAAATCACCTTTGAGTCACAGGCCTCATCATACCAGCTAACACTGACCTAAAGCCAGAAAGAGAACTCTCACTAGCATCCCTCTTCTTCTTTCCCACCCCTTTTATATATTTTTAGAAAACATAACCACCTGGCAGCCAGCTGAGATAATCTTTGCTAGTGCCACCTCCTTATGCATTGCAATAGCATCACACTTTAACCTTCCCTGGAACACCTGAACCTGTCCTGGAGATTAAGCCTTTTCTCTCCAGGCTTTTGATTTGTGTTACACATGATCTTGAATCAACAGAACTGCATTCTGAAAACATAACAGAAAATACAGCCATTTGTAAGGGAAGATTCCATGTTCTGACTGCTTATTATATGAGCAATATATATGCTTATATGCAGGAAATTGCATCTATGCTAATGTAAGTAACATGAATAATATACAGAATTCATGGTGATGTAGCCAGGATGTTTCCAGAACTTAACTGCACTTAAAATGAGCTTTATATTCTACCACAGCCCACAGCATATACAAATCCTAAACTGGAAAGATCAGGGATGAAGTAGCAGCAAAAATTTCTCATCACAGTTCTGCAGAAAACTATGTGGTACATGGAATGTCTCCCAGTTCTTCTGTGGAGGTATCGCTCCCAGCGTGGAAACCCCAAAGCCTGGCACACTTCACAGCTCCACTAGGAAGAAGCAGAAGCTATTTTAAAAAAATGGTTTAACTTTTGTTGACACTGGGAGGCAGAAAAGAAAGGAAAGGAACGAAAGGCAGGCCCAGTGAGAAAACGGCCTGAGCTCAGAGCAGTGGCTCTAGAGGTGGCAATGATGTGGAAGCTACCCAGCCTGAGCTGAGCTTAGGGCTGAATCACCAGTGCTGGTTAGGAACAGACACACAAACTAAACTGAGCATCAATATATCATGGGACCTGCAGATCAAGAACTGTTTTCCATCATGTCAGCCCCTAGCAAAAATCTTTGATCAGAAGCAGTGAAGGAAACAATAAAGCTAATAAAGCTGTGAGAGAGAAACAAGAGGTTTCAGTCATATGAGACACAGTGCCAGTTGTTCGGACTAGGCTGTATGCATGAGCACAGGTGGTTCACAGAGGGAAAAGGGCACACTGCAAAGAAAGGTTATTTTCTAAGGAGCCTGCACCATACAGCCAAACTATCAAGGAGACTGCTGAGGAGACAGCTCCCCTGCACAGGCTTGCTCAGCCCCGAAGCTGAGCTGACAGAAATGAGAGATTGCTGTGAGGAACTTGATGTCATTTGATTCATTCATGCTCTGATTTGGAGTAAAAACATATTTTCAAAACCATCCCTTATGGAACAGTTCTCACACACTCATGCCCCAAACCCCAATTCTTCTTTTTTTCAATCACATAAGAGTTTTAAAAGGCGTCCCCCTAAAAGCCTTGCTTTCAGAGATTTTAGTTGTCCCCAACTATCATGCCATTTCACCGCAACAAAGAAGGAGGAATTTGATCTAGGACAGATGATCTGTTTCAAATAGCATTCATTAACAACACCCTTTAATGAGTTTTAGAAGTTGGATGAAAAAATAGTTTCCAGCATCTCTAGAATATATAATTACTTTGTCCTAATTAAATAAAAATAAATCTGGCTTAGAGTATGGCAATACAGAAATAAACGGTACCTTAAGAGCAGATTTCGGATAGAGATATCCAGAGTATTAAACTAGCGCAGGTGCAGCTTCCAAAGCATTAGCTGAGCTCATCACAGCCTCATTAACTCAAATATTTATTCAGTGTTTCTGAGTTTTGAATTCTTACATTCTGTGATAAAACCCTAATTATGTTAGTTAGGTTAAAATAGGTCTGTCTGAGCCCAGCTAGAAGGAATTTTTGTCTCTAACAGCCACTGTGCCTCCTAAAAGCTGGAATAAAAATCACAAGTAAATTTGTTGTGGGTGACTTGTATTGTCCTACAAGATTTCAGGGATATGGACATATTTGAATGATCTGCTGCGTAATGAAAAGAGATGACTCTTCAATTCATTGATCACAGTGCTTGTAGCTCACATTTTGAATCAGGGAAAGTAGAAATAACTGTTGAACAAATAAATTTCATCTGTCAGAGTCTAAGAAATTACTGAAGTTCTTGAAAAGTTGCGTTTTTGAGTAAAAAATATTTAAAGCTTTTGTCACTTGTCATTCTAAACAGCAACATATTTCTTGATATGTTCTCAGAACTGCAAGAAATATGGAAGGAATACAGACAGCGTATTCACAGTCCAAAAAGAAAAAAAAAAGAAACCACAGACTAATCATCTGTTAATTTTACTGTCAAGATAAAAATAAAATAAATCAAACGATTTGGCTAAATGCAGTCCTGAGTAGTCTCGTTTGAAGAACAATTATTTTTGCTGTTTTCATCTCTCTTTTCAGAATTCAGGCATCTCTCAAGAGTTATTCTTTTCTTTGGTGTGAAGGTTTTTTTTGTTTCATTTTGTTTTTAAAATATTTACATGAGTAACATGTTGCTTCTCAGCAGAAAACATTTCTGTTTAGCAAGGCAGAGAGTGAAAGTGTTTGTGAGGGGTAATCTATACTTATGTAGGCTTAAAGTGCATCAAATGCTCTTCTCAGATCTTGTATTGATGCTACCAATAGTTATCAACAAAATAGCATGATTCTTTATGTGGTTCTGAAAGCAATAAAGACCATAAAGCTGCAAAAGGCAAAAATTAACATCATCAAAAACTAATTAAAAATATTAAATTTTGGAAACTCTAAGCCAGTGAACATTGATATCAACCAGGAGTTCCAAGTATTTATAAGGAGCACAGTAACAGAAGAACAGGAAATAGCCAATTAGGCTGCTAAAGGCGCTCAATTTTTCTTCTATTTGTTCCAAAAATGCATAGGTTTGTGGAAGGAAGTTAGTTCCAGCACTTATTCCTTTTCACAGCTGGTACTCCTATTCCACACATTCTCTTCAAATTGCTTCCCTCAAGGACACCACTCATAAAAATATGACAGAGCTACAGAAGCCCACTTCCCAAGCAGAAAAATGATGGGCAGGATACCTAATTCATCTTTTCACCATATAATAATTTATACATCCATCTAGCTATTTTAGTCAAAGTCACTAGGAATTGTGGCTGCTAGGCTATTTATTTGGAGGAAAAAACTGGATTTGCTAAAAGAAACCTATTCACAATTCCTTAAGAAAATATTTTACAACGATTTCTTGAACCTACAGAATGTACTACCCCATCAGTAAGTTGCATGTTTAATTACCATCTCAGTCAGATTCATTTATATGCTTTGTGTAGTCTATTTAGTTTTCTTATACTTTGCACATCAAGACTGAGAGCCAATATTAAGTAGAATCAAGAGGAAAAAAAATAATTGTAGTTAAGTCAGCTACCAGCTATTAAGCCACTAAGAGCTATCAGAAAAGGTATGTAGATAAGGTCATCCCTGTGCTTTTCTAAGCAACAGAAGTAGCTGAAAGAGAACCAAAACAAACACCCAAGTTTAGTCATTGCCATTGCTTCACATCGCTGAGCTTTCGCTTTCTAAAAAGGTGGGGAAAAAAAAATGAGAAGAAAAAAGAGAGGATTTTCCTCCTTTAAATATTGGTGGTTTCCCAAGAAATTTAACATCGACCCTACGTAAGCCACGATTCATCAAATGTATGTTGCCTGGGCCACCTCACCTAACCCCAGGTTACTCCCAGCACATGTTCCCACGAAAATCATGTTCTCAGAAATCAAGACAATGGGAAGCAGAAAAAGATGGAGCTAATCTGGTGTATCAGTGTTTTTTTTTTTTTAACATGTTAACCAGTGATCGTAAGAGAAAAACTAGAGGCAGGATGCTTAGATTGCACAAAACTCAAGGAAGTAAAGTAACACATTGGCAATGGAACCAAATTATTGTCTCAAAAAATATTTTGATTGTAGCAACTTTCTTACAGAACATTTTTCTTCTGGCAAATATGTGTATACATGCCTACATTGTTGCACATAGGTACTTACAGAGCAGAAGAGGAGGTTATTGGCAGAGGGGTTACTTGTCCCAGAGATAGGTAGGTGGTAAAAACAGTACCACCAAGCAGGGGCAAGACTGCAGCAAGAACACACAAATAGCAACAGGAGTGACAGAAGTACGTGGAGTTTTGCTCACCTCTCACGGTAAAAGTAAGCATTGGCATCTTGGTGGGCAATTAAATCTCAGTTCCTTCAGATTTTCACCTTTTAGTGCACCCTGTGAGACAAGAATTATGTGACCGAGATTCAACAGTCTGAATGCATGGACCTGGCTATTTAGTTCTTTAAGTACTGTGTATAGCACAATAATGAATACACAAAATATATATAAAGTAGTGATTATTTTATAGTCAAATCTGAGGAAGACACTGTTCATGAGAATCAAAAATCTATTTTCCACTTATTATCAGTCAGTAGTTGTGACCAACTTCTCTGTTCCAACATCACAAACCCTATGGCCACAAAAAGTGTGGGCAAAAGAGAATACGTATAGCCCTATATAAATACGTAATTTAATTGATGCAATTTCTTTATTGCATCAGTCATAAAACTCATTTAATATTTCCCACCAGTGATAAGTAATACAATTAATTTATTCACAAGACTGTTCCAGCACTCCATGATTTTTCCCTTCCTCCTACATATGCACACAGTTGAAGTAATCATTTGAAGTAACCTGAAAACACACATTAAAGACTGCCTTCTAAACTGAAATGCGATGGCATATGCACAACAGGTAGGCATGCTGGCAAAAAATTCAAAGGTGGAAGGATCGTATTCGTCTCTGTAACAGAAACTAAAATACATTATGTGATTTACGTGGCTCATTTGAGCTCATTCGGTTTAAAATGTTCATATTAACTCCCCACAGAAACTTAAAATCTGGAAACATTTAAAGAAATATTTTGCTAAGAACTCGTAGCTCCTAACTCTGAAAATTCTAACAATATGAAGAGAGAAGAACTAAAAAATAATACATTTTTTATCAGCTATTGTATCACATGTGATTACAAGTACAATGGCCATGCAAAACGAAATCATTGTTTTTAACCCTAATCCCCCCATTTTTATCAGCCCATCCTCCCCCCCTCCTGTACCGTTTCAGTCACTGTTCCTGAAAGCAACACTTGACCTTCACAAGGAAGATCTTAATGCTGCTTCTCCAGAGCTAGATTTTTGTACAAACTGTTCAGCTAATCCTACCTTTCTCCCACGTACAAAATAGCAAACAGTATAATGGAAATACTTAGTATCTACCTTCTTAGTATCTAGTTTACTTTCTTACTCTTTTCAAATACTGAGGGCTTTTAGTGATTTTTTTTCAATAATGACTACATGCAACACAGATAACACAGGTCAATATTGCAGACAAGTTGTGAACCTATTTTTGAATAAATTAAGTTTTTAATCAAGTCATATTTATTACTTGCAAGAATATTTTAGTTCAAGTAAATGCTGAAAATACCATAAAAGTTTGTACAGCATAGAGGAAAATCCCAATAAAAGAGTAGAATTGCTATCCAGATTAGTTTTAGTTGTTTTCTAGTCTACATATGCTGCATATAAGTGTTTTCTACACTAAATTACATGAATATTTGTTTTACATAGCTGTATGTTTTAGAATAGCAGACAGCGCACTAATACGAGGTTATTTTCTTATTTTTAAGAACTTTCAGTTAGGTTATATTTTGGGACAAGTTTTACCTTTCAACAGTCCATTTGGAAAGGAAAGAATAAGGGAGGCTCTTCCTTGGTCACTATTTTCTTGTTTAATGTTAAGATTCTTCTAAAGCTTAAACTTGAAGAGAACAGTGACAACTCATTTTATATCCTCTTCCTTATCTGTTGAGTAAATTCATTAATATTTCATCCAAAGTTGCCTTTTCCGTATAGCAACAATCTCCTCCAAAAGATACCTTATAATATTTCCACTGCCAGAAATTTAAGACAGATGATTTATTTCATATCCTTTTTTTTAAGAAGAAATACCGACGTTGGCACTTTTTTTTTATTTTTACTGGAGGACGTTTGCCTAGTATTCACAAATTCAATTACCATTCCTTGATATGGAACAGTCTTTTACATCACTTTGTTTTGCAGTTTCAAGTTTTCTTCCTGCTGATTTTTGCTTTGCTTGCTTATTGAATTCTACCTGCCATCTTTTGATGATGTGTCAGCAAGTCTCATCATGGGAGAAACAAACAACAATCAAGAAGTACGAAGCAGCTTCAGTTCACACTTTGAATCAAGTTAAGGTGCAGGATTGTTGTTCTCCTGCCAAGATTAAATCCTGCTAGTAGCAGATGAAGAAGAAACTCATGACTTTACGCTCCACCTGTAGCTGACTCTAGATGTTCCCTCACCCACTTCAGCTGACTTGGGAGAAAACAAGCCACAAAGACAAGATATATTTCCTCTATAATTTTACAAAATTTGCTTTCGTGGAGCCACATAAATGAATGTTTGTGTCATTAAACATAAATATATCCTGTATGTTGGCCTGGCTGGTGCCTGGCACCCACCAGTGTCACTCTTTGAGCAAGATCCATGGGTGCTACATGTTCCTCATAGCACATCTGCCTCTCTCTCGGTAGCTGCTCACCCCTTTTGGGCAGCCCCATGTCCAGCACCCTCTCTCCCAGGTTCATACTCTCCCAGCCTCTGTTCATCTGTTCATGCCTCAGTTTTAAGTCTAGCCCTCTCCAACCCTTCAGCAGCACTAGCAGTTGTGCATGTTTACATATCTACAATTATCTGCTCAGGAAACTGAAATAAGCTCAATACACGAATTACTATTATCCTAAGAGTAATTGTATGACAATGATTGGTGTGAACAATCGCCCACTTGTGACATGGGTGTTTTTCACACTGTCTAAAAATAACACAACACTGACTTCATGTATGCAGTAGGCCTAAGGATTTCAGCCCCCAAGCAATTCACAATGTTTGCAGCAGTATTTAGAACTGTTCTCAGAAATCCCCAGTGCACTCTTGCTCTCTGTCACCACCTACGCTCCCCTCTCTCTCCAGAGAGAACAGACTGGCAGAAGACTTCCATCGCATGATAAATCCTTCTCGACAGTTGTCATTTCTGCTGCATACATTCTGTCACAGCACAAGCTGCATTTCTCCTGTTTCTCATTTCCCAAACTGCCCTCTCTCTACTCTCAGGTCTCACTTTGCTTGTTAACAAAGACTTAGGAATACAGGTTAGACAAACTCTCCTGTGCAAGATTTCAGCTGACCTGGAAGCACGGACTTTCACTAAGTTTTCTCATTAATGACCTGTTGCACAATGATGCCCATTCCTTCTTCAGAAGGAAGTGTTCGGCTCTGAATAAAACATGGTAGTTATATTAACTCCTCTGCAACACCACATGCTGCCAATTCTTTGCCACACCAATGCAAAAATGGAGATGCACTATTTAGAACTGTTTGAAAAACAGGAAGAGAGTTTTACTGTCATTCCATACGCTGCTAACAGAAAATACAACTTTCACAGATGCCACGGTCCACTAAGCATATGCCTCCCACAAGAATGGCACTGGGAGACAATAACAAAGGTGAATTTCTTCTTTCCAAAGGCTGGTGGAAAAAAATTAAAAAACAAAAACAAACAAACAAGAGCTATTTACTAAGAAAAGGATCAAGAAACAAAACAATGTGACAGTAAAAGATCATTACAAATGATGTAAAAGCAATTTAGCAGAGCTGCTCCTGGGTAAATAAGAATGAGAAAGTTGCAGATGATGTTTCTGTGTAATAAAATGCTTAAAAATAAAATTAGATCACAGCTTAAATTATAGGAGCAAGAACTATAACAGCTTTGCTATCCTACAAAGAAACGGAAATAACAGGCCTTACGGTGAGACATGGTGAAGTAAAACCATTGGAAGTGTCTTCACTCTACCCGTATCTGTAAAACAAAAGAATTTTTGCCATGGATGCCATCACATCTGCAGCTTTGTACTTCTGGCTCCAGTCATCTGTTCCCAAAGCTTCATTCTCTCTGTCACCAGTTCCCCTTATTTCATTTCTCTTATCTCCAGCCCTCCCTTCCAAACTCTTAACAGTAATCTATCTGCCAGTCCTCAGCTGTTATAATTCTGGTAGGATACATATCTTTCTCTCATTGTTGGCTGGGCTTTGTCTGTCGTGTCTTTGATGGTAAGCACACGTTTGGACTGATTATCATTACCATGCAACACCATAATTGAAGACACAGAAAACAGCAACATTTATGTGCTACTACCCATGTGACTGTAGGTACAGCAATTAGCAACTAAATCAGATCCTGTGATTTTAATAGAAAATTTATAACGGCAATTGTGAGTCATTTCTCCAGGAGAGTCTTTTCATTCACAATAGGTGGCTCAAGTCTTTTTTTTCTTTTTCTTTTCTTTTTTTTTTTTTTAATGCGTATATACACAACTGGGTCAAGGGCTGCCTAGCAATGACTTGTATAAGTACAGTGAATCCTCAAGCACAAAAAGTAACTCCTGAAAAGAAAACCTTACAGTCCAAAGAAATTCACTGCCACATGGTTAGCACTTTCCTTCTTTGGGGTTTGGAACAGAACAAAGGAAATTTCTAGGCAAGTATTTTAGAAAAGGCTTCTGTAAACCATTCACCGGAGGCAGAAATACCACACTGAGTTCAATACTTGACACAGCCAATTCATGGTGACTAGAAAGATACCGTATGTGAAGCTATGATTGTTTACATTAATTAATCTGACCACTAGCATTCTGGTGAGAGTTCTCCTAACTTTCTGAGGGAGCCTGCCATACTGGGGAGATGAACTCACCAGCCACAACTGTTCATTAGTGGATGTCCGTATCATTATTCAAGTTACTGGATCTTTGTCACATATTTTTGCCCAATGTTTACAAAGCACATTCAGAAGAACTAGTAAAGTGCTAGGAGAGGAAAATGGACCATGAAGCTCTGAAAGTTTTCCCAGGAAGTTCTACTGTCTTTCTAATAGCAAGTTTCACCTTCTTGTTGATTACTCCTTGTCAAAAGTCAAATTAACAAAGAAAAAAAATGGTATTTATTCAGAGCCAGTTAATATATTCTGAATTTTATTAGATGTCGCTATCATTTAGAGGAACAGTCCAACATAGGTCTAGGTGGACTTAGTAATAAATAGTTTATGGGTGACTAAGTACCTTCTAGCTCATCATATTATAGACATACTTCCACTTTTCCGATGGTTGTTGAAAGTGACAAGTGAGATAACTTTTGGCAGTTGCACTCATGTCCCTGGAGAATAAGAGTCACATTCAGAATACATGCAATAAAATAATGTTGTTTAAATGTGCTACTGAGTTTGGCAGAGACTGAAACAGTCTCAGTGGGATAGCAAGGACAGACTGAAACAAATCAGGTCCCATAGAGGTGTCCACAGTGTTTGAGGATTATGTCATTCAAGTGTCAGGAGTGATGGGAAATTAACATGCTGCTTCCATACAGTGAAAATAGTTCCATTAATCTGATTTTGACCATTATGCTGCTTTTTTGTTTTGTTTTTTCTTTGTTTTGTTTCTAAACTAATAACAGCTTGCACATATGTACAGGGTAAAGATGGTGTGAATAGCAATTTCAACTGTATTTTCATTGCTATTGAACTTTTTTTGCATAGATTTATTCTTCCGCTTTTTGTAACAATTACACTTGGACTACCATGGTTCCTGGATTAGACTATTAAGATTTCAATTATAGTAGCAATACATTTTTGGCATTTTTTGATTTTGTCCATAAACAAGATTTTGAGTGCAACTTTTGAGTGCAATGGTTGGCAGTTCTAATTACACAGAACTTCATTAAACTTTGGATTTGCTAATTAAAAGGTCATACTCTACAGAGCAGTTTTATTTCTGTATATAACTTAATTATTCAGTAATCAATAACAAAAAAGGGAAAGGGATTATTCAAATGTTTTGCTTACTGTCCCAAACACTTCTGCAATGTTGTTGACTCTAACTGGGACTATCTCTAATTCTGAAAACACTGTATTCCATTCCCCTTCATGGCATGTCACTTTATTTTCACACAGACTAGTAGGAACATAAGATTAAAAAGGTCCTCAGAGGCCAAAATGTCAGTTGCTAGTATGTCAGAAAACCTGCTGCTATTGCTAATCCAATTAGCTAGCTGTTCCCAAAAAAACACAGTTCTTTCCTACAACTAGTTATGCAATATTGGTTTTATTTGTTCCTGTGCTGACACTATTCATTACGTAACAATGATTGCTGTCCGTGATATTTATCATTCTCAAGCATTCACTGACTGCCATCACACTCCTCAGTCTTTATTTTGCCAGTCTAAGAAGCTTTTTCTTAATTGTCCCATTGAGACAAACTCTTATTTTCCTTTAAGGCCATTAACCCTTGTTTTCACTTATTCCAGTTAAACTCTCTCTCTCCTACACACAAACAACTAGAACTGACAGTCTTTGCTAATCCTTAATATTAACCCTTCAGTGCTTGCCTTGTCCCTTGTACTATCAGATATACTGTTAAATTACAAGTTCAGTTACTTTTGTTCTTAGTGCTGTCCATCTTCTGTTCTTGCTCTCTGTGTTTACTCAGGGTCTGTCAGCACATTGCAAATGTACATTAAGTAATACATTTCAAAAGTACACTTGCCGTGCCTCAATTATTTATTAATTTATTAAACATCATCAGCCCCAACCCCAAGCTCAGAGGAGCACCAACTTGAAATATTTTATTTTAGTAATTCCCCTGTAAATATTACTCGCTTTCTGCTTAGATTTTTCTGTACATAACACCCACATTTTATCTCAGTTCCCATCTTAATTTGCCTGCTGCTTTTCCATGTGGCCCCATTTCTAATGCGTAATTGAAATCTATACAGATGAGACACTTTCAGTTTCTTTTGACTGGCCAATCATCCCTCCAGTCAAAAAAACCCACCAGGTCAGATGGCATGGTAAAAAAAATTCTGGGTTGGACTGTTATGTTAGCCTGTTTTCCAGCTTCTTCTATTAATTCAAACAAATTAACTTCCTGCAGCTGAAGATCACGCACCCTGCTGACCTCAAAGCAAACAATTTCAAAGGACGATACTTGACTTGTCTTTCTATATTGTTACACGCTGAACAGCAAATGATCACAGGATATATGTCGAGATCTGCAATTGAAGATCTACAGGATTCTCCCTCAAATCTGTTAAATTCTATATACAGCTTTTCATCATCAAAGGTTTTAACTAGTATGTAAAAGACAAGAACATACTAAGCTAAGCAGTTATTTAATGGATATTACTGTCAACAACCGCTGCACTGGAGGAGGGTCTGTCTGCAGATCTAGTTGCCATTTCAGCATTATGGCATCTTTCTCATCTCACCTTTTATCAGTGTAACTTACATCAGTATTGTATATTTTGAAAATTTCAGGCATCCAATATTCAAAAATCCAATATTTTCCCAAGCATTTAGATGATTTTCCAAGCACTCAAGGGTTTCTCAACTAACTGCTTTTCTTTCTTAGTTTCTATGCAGCTATGCTGTCCATGACCTGGGAAAGTTGAGAAGCACTGAATGCCTGGCTATATCCATAAAATAAAAGCTGCTCAAGCCATTCCCATTTGTCCTCTAAATTGTTAAATGACTAGAGCAGTCCTAGCACTAAATAGCAATCTTCAGAATGATTCCTGGCCTGGGAACATTTCAGGTGTTACTACAGGGCAGGGACCACTATGAAATGTGCAGTTTTGTTTTAGTTGTTTCAAAAACTAGGTTTAAAAGTAGCAGTGCAGGCTGTCCCATGCCAACCAGTTGGTTTCAGGGTTTGGAAATGTTCCTGGACATGCTTAACTTACTAGGGTAGTATAACCTATGCATATAGCTACAGTATTTCCTACTGAGGAAATCTTTCAGTGAAACTTAAAGAACAGATGTAAACAGATTCCTGTAACCCTTAAAATATACAGAACAAAAAATCAGTTTGTAATTACTTACCTCTTCCTTCTCCCATCCCAGTGATTGAAAAGACTGCATGTTCAGGAATTATTTTGTGTCATATCAAGTTCTAGCTAGAAAACATAACCCCAAATGATTTCCTAATCTACAGATGTGATCCAGCAAACGTTTCCACAGAAAGATGACCTTGCATTTTGCAAACAGCATGTTTCTTTTCACATTTGTAATTAAGGGGAAGCCTGATTAGCAACTAAACATCTGCCAGAGCCCTGACATGAAGAGGCCTTCCTGGCCCTGACCAGATTTTCTGGGAGGGCTATTGCCACGTTACAGACCCAGAGGATCTAATTCAGCAGCGGTGCTCAGCCCCTGCTCAAGCTACTCAGAGCAGCACTGGCNCTTCCCAGCATGATCCCAGACCTGTCTCATCGCCACAAACCCACCAGGCAGTCTCAACAGTCGCTTGAACACGGTTGAGATCTCTGGGCATGGCACGCTGTGGCAAGGCCCCAGCCCTGCTGACCGCATCAGGCCCAGTTCCACGTCCCTAGGGAGCAGCCAGCCTCCAGATAAAGAGTAGCATCAGCAGCCTACCTCTGGATAAAGAGTAGACCTCTTTTTTTTGTTTTTGCAGTATTTCTTCTGAAGTTTTATGATGTATATATTGGCTCTATTCAGTGCACGAGGTTAAGGTGGCTAAATAAGGCAAATGGATCAGTTGCACTGAAGTGCAAATCATCAGCCTAGAAAAGCATTGCCAATTGTGTTCCTGATGGATCAGCTTAGGGAACAACCTTATTTAATATTTCCACTAATGGACTTGGGTCAAAGAGGAGAAATGTACTGAACTTTGCTAATGACACAAAGTTGACAGGAATGCAAATGAAATAGGAATATGTTGGAGAAAAATAATAAAGGTGACCTGGAAAACTGAAATAATACAAACGAAATGAGATCTAACAGTATCAAATGCAAGCAGAGGAACACAGCAACTTCTGACAGGGACTTTCACTTAAAGCATAAATATCATCAGTTTAAAATGACAAAAGAGAGACCTCAGTGGACCAATTCAGTGTCTGGTGACTGCTCACCAGCTCTGTGAAGTGACTTTGTGGAAGAAAAATGTGAACTGAGGCAGAACAGATGAAATATTACCAGTAAAGATGAGAACTAACTGCAGTCCTGTTGTACAAGGAGTTTGTGGGACCTCATCCCATATACTGACCTGTTCTTGTTCTTCCACAATGAAGAATATAATGGGAGATACAGAGACCAAAGGAATGCAAGGTCTGTTTTATTAAGGGATATTATAACTTAGTTTATTTAACCCAGTAAAATGATGACTGAGGCTAAGTACTGATTGTTGTTGTTTTTCTTTTTTTCCCCACAAACACAGAAGGCAGATATAAACACCAGAAAAGGAGAAGTTTTTTAAACACAAGTTTAGTCCAAAAGATGTATATAAATGGAAGGTTTCCAAAGAGTAAATTTCTGGAAATTCACTGCATTACAATCACAGGAGGAAGACTAATCTGTTCCAGACAGAACTTAATCATATGATGATAGGATCTATGATGCTATTGTCTGTGCTAGTGGGGAAATAGACGCAGTGACTCAAAAGGTGCCTGGGTTACGTACTAATGCATCTGGCTCACGGTTCCTGGCCTCATTCCTTCCCTCTGCCTGCAAGAAGTGGAACTAGGAGTAAGACCAAGCTTAACTCCTGCAAAAGGACCGTAAGTTGTGTGGCTTTTCTCCAGACACGAAAAGCATACAGGTATGCCACAGTTGGAAGTATGTAACTTGTGTTACCTGCAGGGATATACCTGCATAAGGTAGGACACCTATCAGTCCCTACTCAAAGTTCACAAGTAAGCACCAATAAAGCACAGTAAAATCTTGCTCTGAACTGAACTGGAGATACACATAGGTCAGCCACTGACACATGTTTTGTGTAAACATCCATATTGCCAGGATACAAGCCAGGTCTGCATTACCAAGCAGAGCAGCCCAACAGAAGGAAATCTATCAAGGCAAAATAGTTGGTGCTCAGGAGAACCTGACATCCACTCTGAAAATATTTCAGAGGTTTTTCTCTGTATTCCAACTCTGTTGTGGCCAAAGTGCATTAGATGCATTCCTGGAACACATCTTCTGAGTACGCTTTGTCGGAAATCATTCCAGTTCACACTCTGGGAAACTGCTCCATGACGCAAATCAAAGGACAGTAAGAGGAGACAATCAAGAAATTTGCTTTAAAACCTCATTCTGGATCTGAGCTAAAACAATAATAATACTTTCATACCCACTGGCATTCTGAAACTGGTATGAGACTGCTGACCTTACAGCACTGCAAGCCCTTGAGCTGCACACAGCTTGAGATGGACAAAATGTATCTTTCCATACAGCTGGGTACCCTCCCTGAAGTTGCTCTACAACAACAACAAAGATTACAGCAAATGTCCTCAACCTTCTTTTTGCTGTGAGGAAAACACTGGGCTCATTCCCTCCTCATTGATGCACTTTCCAGTCTACTCAAAACCACAGGTGAAACACATCCTCTGTTAGCAGACATCACTGTGCCTTGTTTGAGAACACCTAGCCATTTCTATCCTGCCCTATGGTCATTAAATACAGGCTAAATAAAGGAAGTTTTAAGGCTACACTGAAATAATTTGTAAGGGTTTTCTGTCCTGTTTTTCTTTTTTTTTTTTTTCTCCTCTCCATTCCTTTAGACCATCAATAAAACATTAGTTGTGAATGGGTGATTTGTTCCACTTCGAGCACATACACTCCAGGCTCACTGCAAGGCTTTTCATTTTAAAACTGGTTTTGACATAACACTGCTATGTTACCATCTGCCTGAGTGACAAGTCCCAGACACACAGCTTTATTAGGACACCCTCCGTCCCTTTACCACACTATCAATGCTAGACATCCAAGAGCTACTTTAAATATCTAACGTCCAAAAACAAACACTGCAGCTTGCTCTGTATGTCTACTGAAAGGTTATATTAGAATATACATTGTGAGAAGCCCATTCAAAGGCAAATGAAAAATATATACCATATTTATTATTTACTACGAATGAAAAGGAAAAAAAACACCTGCAATCCAAGCCATATTGTTTTTCCGTCTCATGATGGATGTCATAATGAGCTGCAAGGAAGGAATAGGAATGGTAGAAAGGAGTCCTTTCCCCTGGAGGTGGAGTAGGAGTCTGAAAGCTTTCTGCACTTCATTCCGTACGCTGAAAGACCAAAGGTCCTTTACTGCCATCACCTGGAGTAAATGAAACGAACAAAAGAAACTTTCTCTACAAGCAGTATGGGCAAAACTCATTAAGTTGCATGCTGTTATGCAGATAAAATGACAACATAGGCTTACTTCCTCATGAGAGTAGTCAGAGAAACAGTGAAATTAGAAAACTGTATCTCTCAGGAGATATGGATATCTTCATCCAACATCTGCAAAGTGAAACCAAGCATGATCTCTGCAAAACACAGATACTAAACTCCATTCTACATCCCAGCAGGGGCAGAGCTTTCACACATCAGTGTGCAGAAGGGCCTGCAGAGTCAAACCCACAGTTACCAAGGTGGTAAGAAAGCAAAATAAGACTCCAAAAACTTTTAGGAGAAAATCTAATAGTGTAAAACAGAATTATCAGGTGTATCGGACAGAAAGGTAGTGGGGCTCTCAAATCTCAACTTGCAGATTATGGTAAAACTCAGCTAAAGATTATCAACTTTCTTTGTGTTCCACATTGACACTAGAATACATGCAGGCGATGCTTGGAGAGAAACATTTGTTTGCTTTTCAGTAGATTCCACATGGAACTATATCTGGCAGCTTGATGTGACAGACATTACTACGGCTGAAACTAACAAAGGAACACAAGAGACAAAGATCACCAAATGTTCCTCATCCTCCAAGCAGAGGTAGATTGATCCAGTAAATGTTGCAGAAGTCTTACACCGAGAAACTATTACGAGCTTCTTCCCTACTTAAACAGACACCTCAAAACATCATTTGAGTCAAAACCAAAGACAAATCCAGCAGCACTGAATCACTTCCCAGAGATTTTTCATCTACTCTTTCAATTCACTGCAATGATTTAGCTCTAAAAAGTACTTAGATGGTGTGTGGAGCAGCTCTGTGTTGTCTGCTGTTCACATATATCTCTGTTTTAGGACTCCCAAAATAATATTGGAAGAAGCATCTATAATTCTTTCAATGAAGTCTGTACTGTCAGGGGAAAAAGCCTTTCATAAGCTTCACATTCAATAAATTTTCTTTTCTTCTTCAATAAGGTAAAGAAAAGCGTCACTAAAAATGCTGATGCATTTCAAAGTCTGAAATTATTAGATTTCAGAATTGCTGAAAATTCAAAGAGAAGAAAACTCAGAACATTGGTGTAAAACATTCCTCCATTTCCCCAAGCATACATTAAATTAATGAGGAGGAAAAGACTCTCAATAACTGGTACTTCGATGGTTCTCCAATATCTGGTAAAAACTATGGTCTTAGTACAGTCTTTACATTGGTCAAGGCTCCATTGGACCATGAGGAATAAATTTTGATTTAAAGATCCATTTTCGAACACTGTTGAATTGTGGCATATTCAAAGCAATAAGAGATACTTTAATCACCTGCTTTATGAAGCTCTACAACACATTACCATTTTTTTTATGATACTAAAAGCTTCTTGAGATAAACTGTCTTGCTGTTGTGCAGCACATTGTTGGGGCCACAAAGCTGGTAGTAGGACTGGAGGCATGTCCTGTGAGGAATGGCTGAGGACACTTGGGTTGACCGCTCTGAAGAAGAACAGGCCGAGAGGTGACCTCACTGCTCTCTGCAGCTCCCTGAAGAGGGGAAGCAGAGGGGGGTGTTGGGTTCTGCTCCTTGGGAATGGGAACAGCACAAAGCTGTGCCAGGGGCGGACATTAGGAAAAATTCCTTTACCATGAGGGGGGTCAAACACTGGAAGAGGCTTCCTAGAGAGGTGGTTGATGCCCCATGCTTGTCAGTGTTCAAGAGGCATTTGAATAATTCCCTCAACAAGCTTTAACTTTTGTTTAGCCCTGAAGTGCTCAGGCAGTTCGACTAAGGTGATCCTTGAAGGTCTCTTCCAAATGAACTATCCTATTCTATTCTACTCCTACTGCAGAACAAACCTTCCCATTTTCCTGCCTTACCACAGTTTTAGCCAAGCCAGCTCTATGGCATAAAAATTGTAATAGTATTTTTTAATAAGCCAACTCAGACTTTATAGGTAATTACTTTCCCCATACAGTGACTCAAGCCAGGCACAGCTGCTGAGTGCCAAGCAACAACACTTCAGTCTAAAACACTTCCTGAGAAATTTTCTTTGGATAAAGTTAATGGCCCTAAGTCTTACCTCAGGCCATCAACTCTCTCAATCAGTCATTAATCCCCAGAAATTGCCCAGGGCCTCACTCATTATTACTTAAACACACTAAATTAGGTTTTGAACAAACAGAACAAATGAAGGTCAAAATTACGATATATAATCAGTGAAAACTAAAGAAAATTCTGAGAAGTACATAATAAGTCTGAGTCAGTTCAAGGGATGCAGGAACCTGATCACAAGGTCTTCTGAGGTCACTGGGGACAAGACCAGGAGTGCTGGAAGATTACCTTTGACTTCAGTGGGCTTCAGATCAGATGCTTAATGCTCTGAACTCTCACCTCTAGCCAGGCTCAGGTTGTAAGAGGTGTCCATACCATCAAAAAAACAAAAACAAATTTTAGTTACATGATATATTTAGTCATCCAGGGAAAGACGATGCATTTCAATTTCAATCTGTCACAGGACTCCACAGATACTGGAAATACTTCTTTCGACACTTTCCAAAGAGAAAATTTGGGACCCACCTTTGTGATGGATTGGCTCTCCTCTAAAAGAGCATACTGCTCTTCAGTGTTACAAATAACGTGCATGTTTTCTCGTGAAATTTGTTGCTCCCTTTCCCCTCTTTATTTCCTGAGCCCTATTAAACTAGCTACTGCTAGTAAGCACTGCTCCTCAGTGCTCTTAATCAAGACACTAGAACTTAACTTGCCAGCCTCCTTGAGCTTAGTTTGTCTTCTGGTGAGGCACAGACAGGTGGCTGTAACTGGTCTGTAGAGCACTTCTCCTGCAAAGGTGAACCTTCCACTCCTACGTAAGCAGCTGAGGCTGTGCCGCTAACACCATCCTCCCCCTCAGCTCCTGGGGAACTCATAATGACTGTACACAGCACCAACGTGTGGGCTTGCAAGGTTCAGTGGACCACCAGCAAAGTTCAGTCCAACAGCAGTGCAAGTATCTAACAACAAGGAAGAAAAAGCTATGAATAATATTCATAAGCCTAAACCCAACAACACTTTCCTAGTTAGAGGTTTTATTAAATACTTATGGAGCTCCCACAGACCATAACAGAGTAGAATGGCAGCAATTCAGTAGCTGTAAACATTGATAATAAACTGATATTGAAGCACAAAACACATCGTGTAATATCTACAGAAAATGCCAATGTCATCATTTTATAGACCATAACATAACCAATGAAACATGCAAGTTAATTAATGCCAAATAATTAAGTAAGCAGGACTCAATGGTGCCTTAGGTTTGTCACTTCAGTCTATACAGGGTAACTAACTGGACAAAGAGGACTGATTTTTACATTCAGTATTTTCCAAGTATGCTGGAGATGCTGTACAAGTAAACCCTCTCTATCTTGTTTTTGCACACAGTAAATCCCTATATTTACACAAGTAGACTCAGTGGCTACCACCACTAAGATGTATGCAAAGACTATGCCAAAAGGTTTGTGATTTTCTCCTAATAAATACATGCTTTTTTGTTAGTGATTAGTCTTTACAGCTTTCCAACACAGTGTAACAGTACAGGAACTGTGCTAGAGTAGTATCAACCTGTATTGGAAAGAACAGCTCTCACTACCTTTTATGAGCATCACGACTGTGTCTGCTCATGCAACATGGCAGGTAGGGTTGTTTTATCTTCACTCCCACCTTTGTCTCAGCTGGATCATGCAGCAAACAGATACAGACTCTACAGTAAACTCATACAGTAAGCAAAAAACAACATTTTTACACCTTACTCAGCTATTTAGATCATGGGAACATGGTACCCTTTGTTTAAAATCTATCAATGTCTACTGAGTCTCTTACTAAGCCAATATTTTGCACTGAATAACACATGTCAACAGAAAGTAATTAAAATAACAACATATACAGCAACATCATTTCATCATTTTTACTACTGCCATTTTCTGGATGATATGCTCACCACCAAGATCTCTATCAGTTTACAATTTTTTTGTTTTTGGTCTTCAGTAAATAATTACATGCAAAAGTAGCCATATTTACCCAGCTATTACCACTTGCTAATATGGATCAGATCAAACAATAGAGATCTATGTTTCCGGAGAAAATTACACCAGCCAGAGCAAAAGCAAGACACAGATGACAAGCTGTTCATCTATATCAAATGAAATAGGGATTGGCTGCTGGACTTTCATGTAAATCCGTACAGTCAAAAATAGCTACAATTTTGGGAAACAGACTCCCAAAGCAGCACGAGCTGCTGCCTCACCCTCGTCCCAGGCATCCTGGCAGCGCCAGGGTCCCCACTCGTCCTGGCCCCTTCCTTATGGAAGGTTGCTCCCCTCCTGAGCAGCTGCTGCTGCTGCTGCTGTAGGGAGATGTGAGCACCCTCATGTTCCACCGGAGATCCCCCCATGTTTTTCCACAGTCCCTGAGAATATCTATGAACCTCTTTGAGGTTTCCATGCCATCCTCCCCAAACCTCTCTTGAAGCCACAGCTCCACATTTATCCTTCTTGGAACCCACTCTGCCCCTGCGAGACCTAACCTCACCAAAACCACCCAACATCTACTGAAATATTGCATGCTGCCACAGAGAATTGAGTCCTAATGGCTAAATTCAAAAAAAATCAAGAAAAAAACATGGAAAAAAAAATCCATCAAGAACTTGCCAAGAAGAAACTTGCTGTATTCTTGACTTTCTTTTTTACGCTCTGTTCTAAGTACCTGCTATTGACCATTGCCAAAGTCTCAGAAACTCAGAGACAAAATTGGTCTGACAATGCTTTTAAAGTCATGGTCAAAAACAAGCCGATGTTTATAAAAATCTTCGAAGCCACTCATCTTTCATTTAAAAAAAAAAAAAAAGTTGTCTCTACTATTGTTTTGCTTGACTCTGTAAGAATTAGTGATCTGAACATTGAACTTCCAAGGTAGTTGTCATGGAAATTAAGGGGATCTTGCAAAGTATAAGCATGATGTCCTTCTAAGAGCACATAGGGAAAGAAACAATAGGCCTAGACAGCAAAACAATAAATCCTGTTTTGAGCTAGAGAGTCACATTTTACTCAGTGGTATACAGTCAGAGTTAGGCCAGCCAGCAGAAACCAACATACCTCTAAATTTACCTGGGCTAAGACAACATCCTCCCTCCCTCCCTGAATATTTTACAGTAATCTTAAAATCAGTTTGGAGTTGCACTAGCAATTATTCATAGACATTGATTTCTGCTTATTTCAAAAGTGTTGATGTGGTAAATAAAAATGGGTCTAAACTCACCTGTCACATATTCTAAAACTGCAGTAAGAAATGAGGAATTTCAGTTTTAATCAAGCTGTAAGCACACAAGTGACAACACAAATAAAAGAAAAATGATTTATAATTCCAATGCAGGCAGCTTTTGACACAAAACTTCTTTTAAAATAATGTTGCCTTCAGTACTGTACTTGATTAAAATAGACAGAAGTACTTTGAGCTGTTTTCACTCACTGATTCCTAAGTGACACCCCCTTCAATATTTGTATTACACTGGGTTTTATGAAGTTAGAACATGATTACTTTGCTGTCTGGTCTAAATCACAGCACTTAAAATACAAATCTCCTTGAAAAGCAACTGATTTTCAGCTTTTTCTCTGGAAGTTTCAAGGAGAAAAATGTGCTCTTAATTTTTGTTCTCTTTGCCAAGAAAAAGTGAAGGCCTTTCAGCATCACCTCTTTGGAAGTTTGTTCATTTCTCCACATTGATACTAACACCAGACACTGCGGACACAGAACTGGTGCAGTTGAACAGCTGATCTGTGCGTGGCATTGACAGTATTTTCGTATTGAAACCAGGATAACTTTAACGCAAGACCAAAGAAAGAAGCATCCAATATAAGATATGGGGCAGATAGTGTATAATTAAATATGAGAACTTCATGGAAGGTATTGATTTGGGAATTGTATATGCTATACATGTAAACCAAAATTTAAAGAATTATGTGAAACTGACTACATAAACTAATTGCTGAAGAAGTGATATGCGCAGTTATCTAAGTGCTTATTTGAAACAAACGGCTTTGAGTTTGTCTTTTATTTAGACCAAGATAAAAAGAGTTGATGATTTAATAAACCTGTAACAGAGGAACTCAATTATTGCAAGTGCATTCTCTTGCAAAACATTCTACTAGTTTGAAAGCTCCCATTATTTTATAGTTCTTCCAATCTCCACGCAGAAAATTCTTCAAACTGACAAATTCCAAACTAAAACGCTGTAAGGGCAGCCACTGTGTCTTTTTGTCTGCTGGGATTTACACCTCATCACTCAATAGTATTACATTCAGCTTGTGAAAAGCTATAGTAACCCACTATACTCACTTGGTTCTGTATTTACTGACTTCTCTTTCTTGAACTCCTGATTAGCAAGAGGCATTCAAAGATTGTGTCACTTCTTCATTCTTGCTCAGAAAATAGACTAGTTCTACCTACCATTATCTATAGCAACCCAACTTAACATTTTAGCTACTTAAGAATATTTGTTGTTAGATTCTTAGCTCAATAGCATCTCATTAAACCTGCAAGATATTTCTGTCTTACAAAAGTTCAGCTCAAACTCTGTACTTGTGATGGAAAACAAAAGCCTGTGTCTTCAAAATGACTGCTTTCTATTTCCTTCCTTTGCTGATTTGTATTTTAAGCTTCAAAATATGCTACCTACAGTGTCAAAACTGCACTTTTTTTGCATCTTTAAGGGGTTCTGTATCTGTTTTGAGGGTTTTTTTAAACAAGTAATTAATCACTGGTAGCTAAGTTTCAAAAAGAAAAGCAGTTCATCTCTATCTGTATAGATGTTAATGCCAAGACTTGAAGGCAGATGCTAGGAGAAACTTCAAAAATCAGGACACGTAAATAGGCATGAAATTGAGATTTGGGAACCACATTTCAAACATTTTAGTTCTGAATTCTTGGAAATAAAATTCACTAGTGTATCTTCAAATTTACTTGACATCAAGGTTCTGCTCTTGTGATAACATGGGATTCCAGAATTATTTGCTTGGGAACAATAAATAAGAACAGCAGGAGGGAAAAAAAGAGAGAGAGAATTGGTTTAAAATATTTTTTTTATATCCATGGTTTGAACTACTCTGTCTTCAAGATTTTAGGATACTAACATCTACAACAATGGCTTACTTACGTGGAAAGTGAGCATATAGATGGTAGATGCTGAAATCTATTGCTATTCTTCACCTACACACACTATTTGAAATGTTTATGCATTTAAGATAGTATGTTGTCCCCTGGAATTCTCCTCCTCCAGTCTAACCACAAAGTGCAGATGCATACAAAAAACATAGCAGAGAGAAGGGCAGCCTGTGCTGTGGGTTTGGTTCTGTTTGAGTGTTGGTTGATGATCTGATTCTGGAATTATTCCCCAGAAATCTCCTGGAAGCTCTGCCTTACCAAGGACAGTCATTTCCTCCGGTGCATGTCCCACTTCCTTCTCTTCCAGTTATACCTATTTAACTAAAGAAATAACAGTTGGAAATACCCCAAATGGAGAAAAAAAAAAAAAAAAAAAAAAGATTACCTGCCAACCCCTTTTTCCGGAATTTTCTTCCTTTGTTTCCCCTCCCTCCTTTTGAGTACTGGAAGCCCAGAGCATAAAGCTGCAGGCAAGGACTAAGTCATGGGACTCTAACTACAAGCCTGCAGTGTCATTTCCCCTAAAGACAAATAGGTAAGCATTCAATTCCGTTGCCCACACTTTTCTCTCCCTATTCTAAAAAAATGCAGGATGTTAACAGAAGAGTGCACTAGCTTTATTCTCCTTTTCAATACACAGCTGCAGGACGACAGAGACTTGTCACACACGCTTGGTCCTACAAGAATTCAGTAGCTTCCCTTTACCCTTTTTGAATTCATAAGCATTGCTAGGGAAAAAAAAGAAAAAAAATGCACTACTGCACATTAGCTAATACAATGTATGTAATTATCTAATAATTAGGCTGATGGATCATTTTTTTGTAAAGCAGTGCCCAGATCATTACAAAGTGCAAATGATTACAAGAGCAGTTTAACTTCATATACAGTCTATGCTACCTTAAAAGAATTAGGCAAACCTTCACAGTAGTATTAACAGAGATTAAGAGCATTAACAGCAAAACCAGACCCTGCATTTTTAGCAATTGGCTGAACTGCACACAATGCAGCATGTGTTTCTCCACAGCTGCCTAACTACGCTGCTTTGGAAGCTGCTGCTGTGCAAGTATACGCTGCTCAGACATTCTGTTTTCCAAATGGTTCTGCTCCAAAGCCAGCAAAGTTGTGGCAGCTAAACAAATTTAAGCTAATCCATATTCATCAGAACCAGGGTGGCAAGAGTTGAGAATAATTCTTAAGAACAATTAAAAAATAAAACTGCAGGAAGGCTTTGTTAAACATGCTCCTTTCCTAACCACTACAGCTGGTAAAACTTAAAAAGAAGTTATTTTACCAACAAAGCAGTATGTCACAAAAAATGTTTACGTGTGTTGCAGTGCTGTATTTTCCTAAGGTCTGACAACATAACAAATTCTCCTTAACTGCAGCATGCTAACTTCTGTTTTTCAATGGTTAAGGTGTCAGTACCCTCTCAACTAAGTCTGCTACTGAAGATCAAATCATTATTTCTCCTCAGCCTTTTCCCTCAAACTGTAAGAATCCTGCCACCACAGAAGCCAAGGATCAATAAGTAATTATGAAATTTAGAGGAAAACTCACAATTCCCTCAATTCTTCTTCTGCTATTCTAAACCTTGCTCAGCTTATTCAACATATTTCTAGCCAGAATAGCTGACATAATGCTCAGTTGTAATGTTATTTGTCACAAGCGTGGAGATATGGTTTCATAGCTGTTGCATCTTGGGTTCAATTTCTAAGTCAGTCACTGTGTTGGGTCTCATAAGGAGCTCTCGTGGTAGGTCTGTAAGCAGCACAGACCCCAATAGTAACAACAGCATAAGTAGGTAAGGAAGATGAGGACAGTCCTATGGGAAAGAACTCAAACTTTACTCTGTGCCATGCTATTTCTATACTCATGGTCCACTGCCAACTGTACTGGGTTTGTACTGTGCTCCTAGGACAATTGGTAGCAGCTGGAAAATTGTAGGGTGATAGGGGAGATGTGCACGAAACTCACAGTGCAGCAGAGCGATCCTGTGTCAGAAAGCATGAGCTATCAGCACTGCTGACTGCCAGCTGCCAGCAGCTAACTACTGTGCTGTGGATGGGGGTTGTCCTCAACCAGAAAAGGCACTGAGCAACTTGCTGGAACTGGAACTGATCTAACCTTGCTTCCTTTAAAATAGCGCCATGGCTCTCAGATCTTGATCTATCCTCAGACAGTAAGAAGATGCCATCTGCAAGTGATCTGAGCAAAGCAAAAAACATTGCTAGATTTCCAATAACGAGAATTTGTTACCGTGACAGGGTCCTCAGAAAGGATCCCACCAAAGTTAACAATGCAAACAGTGTCTTTCCCTGTTCAATCACCTGTGGTAGCATATTTGTCTTTTTAAGAAGCTTACAGAAGAACAAGTGAGTCTAATAAGGTGATCGTGAAGTTTTACTGTTGTATCTTCAGAGAGTCATGACAGAAGAAGCCAGTATGAATGCTGACACAAAACAGAAGAGTTAATTAAGAAGATTTCAGGAGGAGGAGGAGAACTAACAACTGAATAGTTAACTGAGTAGTAAAATAGTAAAAACAGTAAATAGTAGAATGCGATTTCCCATTGACTAATTCTTGGAGGAGTGGGGAGATCTTTTACAGAACAGGAAAGGGAGCTCATGCTTTCCAGACTGACCAAGAAATTGCAGGATTCACAAAGCTGTATTTTCTCTGCACTTCTCACACCCTGCCAGGTAAAGGGAGTGGAGGATCAGCAGAAAGTGCTTTGGCAATAGAATCATAGAATCATTCAGGCTGGAAAACCTTGGACTTGTGACAGTAGCAGGTCTCTAAGTGTTTCCTCCTGAATCGTGGGTTCATTCTACACCCCATCCCAGACTTTCAGGTCAGCTTAGAAGTGGAGAGGAAGAGGAGAATTTCAGAGGAAGTGTCAGCCTCGGGGTACAACAGCACATTTAAATTGCTGTAATCCTGAAAACACTGAAGAAACTAAAGAACACCCTGTTTGAGAAATATATTAAAATATTTTGGATGTGCTCTCCTTCCAAACCCATTTCTGTTCCAGAAACATTTTTGTCCTTGTAGGAACAGGATAAAATAAAATCTTTCTTTCATGGTTAAATCTTGCCTAATAATACAATTTACTCTCAGTGATCTGATTGCTGGAATAAATGCTGTTCCTCAAACAGCATTAGCCTTCTGCATCCCGACCAAACTGAAACTGTGAGGGTCTGCTGTAACCCTCCTCTGCTACCCCTGCAGCAGGCTCCCCACCACCTGCCCACCAGTGTGTAGCTGCCACATTCAAGGCCTAGCTCTGGTAAAATGCAGCTGTGCTACCTTGACTCAGGCTGCTTTACACACTTTTAAGCTGTACCTATCCCTCTCACAGAGCTTTCTTGCATGAGCTGGAGGTGACCAAACAACGAGTCCAAAACGGGAGCCCTAGTGGGGCAGTCCTGGTTGAAGGCAACCAACACTTGCTTCAAGTTTTTGAAAAAATCCTCTCCTAGCAAGAGAGAGAGGGAAGGAGAGTTCACCTGAACCCCAGTCTATGCTACATTAGCCTTCAGAGAGCTTACTACACTTAGAGGCAGAAGCATTACTAAACCCAGGTATCTGCAACCAAGGCAAGTTGGGAGCTGTGCACAGGTCACTCCAGCAGTGCCAAGCAGGTGTAGCAGTAATCACTCTGCTACCAAATACCTTCAGTGGTGCTTTTATAAACAATTTTTTCTTCTGAAGATCCAAAAATAAAGACACCCATCAACATCATTTCTTGAAAACTCCATGCATCCTTACTGGAAGATGAATGACTGTGGAGATATTTTTTTCCTAATAACCTGGCTTCAGGTTGATGACAGGACTGTCATCTCTAATTCCTGTCTGTTGCCTTGCATGAAAGGAAGCACAAGTCTTCCTCTGCTGAGCAGTGTAGAAACCTGAGCTTACAGAGAGGAAATATGTATTCAGAAGCCAGAATCATGCAAACAGATGTTAAACTGAATCAAGAAATCAGCAGAAGAGTCAGCAATTTTTAAATCTGACTCAAAGGAAAGTTAATGGATCTTCTGTGGCGGAAGGATGCCAACAAAACTGATTTTCAGCCAGCACTTTGTTTTATAGAAGTCCTAATATCTTCAGTTATTTTTAGTATAGCCATCAGCTTATTAGCTGAGGAGCCATGGTGCCCAATACAAGCATTAGGAAGATCACATCCGTTACACTGCTAGGTAAAGATCAAATGCAAATCCTTAATATTAAGATAATCATTTTTCTATTAGTTTACTCATGGGATTATTAATGTTTGTGATGTCCTCAAATCCTTCTTTGCCAGAATTAACAATTTACAGAATTCCCCAGCCATTATCTAAACGTATTCCGAAATATCATTACATAAAATGATGACTGAAGTGCTGGTTCAGCAAGACCAAAATGAATGCAATTTTACATGCACTGCATCGATTAGAGGATCTACCATCTAGTTCTTTTTCAGTTATCATGTAAGTATGGATTAAAATGTAATTTTCCATACCATAATTTCTCCCCACAGTTTCTTCTTCCCAAATGACTTTCTGCCATTTCACCTGCTGTGCCGTGTTCCTGCTGCCACCTTAGGCTAAGGCAGGCACACCAATAGCACTGTCACCCATTCAAAGCCGTCACCCAGCTCAAAATCTCATTCTTCTCATATGTTAGAGGAACAGCCAAAATCAAAATGAGCATTAGATTGTGTTTTCTCTCGTTTGTTTGCTTGTTTTAAAATCTAAAAATATTTATAGCAGCTGCATGTTTCTGGATGCTTCTGTTCGGTAGCACTGCAGCAGATCAAATCAGCCGGTAACACTCCCCCGTCCACACTCCTGTCTGTCCCCTCTGATCATATGCTTAGCCACCGGTGTCTTCTTACAACTTTGTTCCATCATCAACTGGAAAGCGCGATCCCATCGTGAACAGGAGTATCCTTGGAGGATACAAACCCACTCCTCTGTGGCTTTATTACTTTGACAAAGGAAGTTAATGCGTGACTCTTACATATGTTGGAGACTGAGAAACAGAGAGACATCTGTAATCAAGTTTTTGCGTAGTTAAGGTTCAAAGATAAACAGCTATCAATGAGTGAATACACACGGCTGGATTCAAATTGTAGCCTTTTTTGTTAAAGTTTCAGTCAATTAGTCAGTGATGAGGAAAATGTCAGGGCACAGACACCGAATGACAAAAAGAGACCACAGTAAGTATTATTCAAGGCAAATGACAAAAAGCAGGCTGCAATGTTTACATGAGTCATCTGCGCATTCCGAAGCGGTAAGCAATAGAAAGGAGAAAAAAGTAGAACAGAGGAAAAAGATTCACCGACTACAATTTTCATTACAAAGACTTTATAGGATTTGGTCTGAATGCTACTGAGTTTACTGATGGGACCATTAATTAGAGGTTTTGCACAACATCAACAAAAGGCACAGACAGTGCTACTGGGTAGGTTTCCTTCTATAGACAAAGCAGAAGATTTATGAATTTATAAACAAAATATTTTAGAAGGGATGCAAGAGAGTAATTGTAAAGGAATAGTCATAAAATATAGATGGAGTAGAAAAGATCCGACAAATGGCTTCATCAGCATCATGCAGGAAAGGCTAGTGTATGTGGAGAGATGTTCTTCTGAATTCCTAAATACTGCAGGAACAGATGAGCCATTTTGGTAAATGTAATGAGCTTGGAAAGAATGAAAATGAAGTGTAATCAAAGTTGCATAAGTTTCTGCATGATGAAAAATCTGTAATGGGTGGGTATATTCTCAGTTTCAAAAATAAGATTCTATAAACAGAGGACAATAAAAACTGTGTTTGGATGTACATAAATTTTGCCAACTGAAGGCTACCTCACCTTTGAATGTGACTGGAAATTAATGGTGATCTTTCAATATGGAGATAAGATCTATCACAAATGGAGTTTTCATTTGCTTCTTAACAATAAAAGAAACACAATGCATACCTTCCTTGCCATGGAGATACTGGAAATAGAGCTCATACTGTTTATTTTCCCCCTGTTTTCCAAGTTATTTATATTCACACGATTATATATTGCATTCCAGATGAAGCCGTATGCCTCTATGACTTCTTACTTAATGCTTTTCACAAACAGCATCTAAGTACCTTCATAAAAAGGTATCATTATCTGCACTCAGAGGGGGAAGCTGGAAGCACACAGAGGTAAGTTAACTTTCCCACAGGGCCTCAGTCCCTTAAGTGACTCTCTGGGAGCACAACATAGGCATCCCAATGTCCATTTTGTGGTTTTATCCATTCTTTCTCACAATACTGAAAATCATGACCGAAATACAGAAATCCTAACATCCAATTACCACAGAAAAGAGCCATGTTCTCAACACTGTGGGGTTTTAAGACGGCTCTTACTTTTTATGAATAACTTTGGAAAGTTACATTTACGTTATTGACTAGATCTCTAAGCTTTCATCCTTTGGCATGGTATAGATAAAAATTATTATTATTTTTTCAGACAAAAGTGCATATGCTTGTGCCAGCCTTACTCCAGTTACTAGGGCAACAACAAGAACATATACACACACACACAAAACCCATAAGCCAGATAAAATCAACTCCTGTTTATGCATGAGTTGTGACTATCAGCATTGGCAAAGATTTTCAAAAACAGATGACTGGAGTTAGGTTATTAAAAAAGGCAGTGTTCATTTTACTCTTTCTTCTGCTGCGCACACCAATTTTCATCACATTTCACTTATGCCCTTTTGAGATCACTGCAAGCAGAAAATTGTTCTACCTTAAGTATGGGAGTTATTATCATTCCTTCTGTAGATTCAGGCATCCAAATAAACGAAATTTCAACAATGCTTAGCATCAAGCAGCTCCTAGGTTTTAAGACCAGTGGAACTGCACAGGATTAAAAGTGGTGAGAACAGGCTTAACTGCCTAGAATAATGTTGGCAAAATGTAATGTCACTGTTATGTGAAGCAATTTGACAGTGAAACAATAATATTGAGCCTTGCATTGTACCTAATCAACACTAAGTTACAGCATCATATCAAACCTTTATTAAACTCATCTTTGCAAAGCAATTCGCGCTCAAGTTGATTCACTCTATCAATAACCCTTCAGTCACAGCAGTAGCAGCTCTGCAGTCAACAACTTGCTAATTGTATTTTGCAGTCTACACGGTGAAAGACGGATCCAAGCAAGTCCTTACAACAGAAAAATTCCTCAAAATAAGCAACGCCCTCCTGACAAATCATAGCAGCCCCATGTATGCAACCACAGCCCCTTTGCTTCCTTTGGAGAGCTTGTGTGTGAGATGAGCTACATCCATTATCACCAGGAGCATGCAGGAGAGAAATGTTCCACCCTTGGCAAGATGAAGTGCCTGCAGAATGGAAATGGCACTCTACCTTCACAGCTTAGCATACAAGAAATCAGACTTCATTATATTTTCTACAGGTGTCTGTAAACCAGTGGTCTGTAACCACCAATTCTTTGTACCTTTTGGTTTTGGTATAAGTTAAAACACATGACAAGCCCTAGAATATTTTAACTAGACATCAGTGTAGGAAGCTATGTCTTCAAAACACAGCTGGGTTTAACAAATTATTTAAATTCACAATATTTCACATTTTATTTATAAACATTTCATTAAAATATAACGTGCTGTCTAGGGGAGCACAGTGACCATTTCATTATACAATTAAAGTAACACTTAAATGTTCCTCATAAAATGCATCACATTCTTGAAGTGCTTGCAGTAAATTATATACACATAATTATCTGAATTATTTTGAAACCATTATCAGATAAATTACATCTATACTATTCCTCTACTGTGAAACGAATGAAGTTGGTAATAAAATACTGGGTTAGTCAGAGTTGAGAGTTTCTCCTTATATAACTGCATTTCCAGAGAATCACATCATAGGGCCAAGAATTCTATGAAACCTAGCTTCCATCTGCACGTATTAGTAGTCAAGAAACTTAGTAACTCTTTCATTTTCATGTTGCAATGATATTTTAGGTCGCAGCTTTAGGAACCTTGCTGTTTGGGTAATAATGATTATGACGTCTTCCAGTTTTGTTTTCTTTCCTGGGTGTATTTTCTCAAAGGAATATTTATTTTTTCTCTGTAGCAGATCTCCAGCAAAAGTGATTTTTTTTTTTTAATTAATAAGACAAGGCATTTTTGAACACTGCGTAAAACATCCAGGAGAATGTTCTAAATAGTATTCAGAACAGTCTTGCTTAAGTATAAGAAAATAGCTCCTAGGAGGACTCATTTCCACTCACTCGCTTACCAGTATTTCCACAATCCCAGTGCACAACTTCCTTAACATATCATAGATCCACTATATTCTGAAAGTTTACATTTTCCTCAGGCATAAATTAACTCTCTCCACAAAACCTCCTAATTATTTCAGCTCAAGCACGCCCTGAACAGCCTAAAATTCATCTAAAAACCCCTCAAAATAAAGAACCAGTTCATACTGTTGGACTACAGCCAGCTTTTCTCAGTCAGCAGAGATCTTTGTTGATACAAGTATTTCCTTCCTATGGTGAACCTACTTAAAGCTCAGGTTTTCTCTTATCAATGCTAATTAATTTAGCCTTCTGAGCTATCAGAGAGAAAAGGATAGAGAGAAACTGCTAAGAGAAGAACTCCTAGGGCAAAGTTAAAAGAAAGCATTTTCATATGTTTTAAGGGTGAAAGAAGCAAGTATGATGTCTTTTTTTTATATAAGGATCCTTATGAGGGCTTCTTAAGCCTCGAAGTACAGCTCTATTTACTAAACCTCTTTTTCAGTTCCTACAAAAGTTATTCCACGTGCTTCTTCACGATACAGTTCATTTCAATTTCCACACCAATTGTTATTTTTGACAACTTAACATGTATTCCTCTATTTACTCAAGTACGCATTAAGTACAATTCAGAGTGATGCCAACATAGGGCTTAACTTTTGCTGTGCACATCTATTCAAATGGAAAAGAGATAATCATTTGAACCACGGCTAGATAAGAAAAAAACAAACAAACACAGGAAAGCTAGGCACAATATGCAACCGAGCACGGCACAGAGATCCCAACACAGCACATGCCCAAGGTTTGTACTTGTAATCACACATCCCAAAAGCAAGACAGGGCTGCTAGCACTGTGTTCAGCCTGAATTAATAAGCCCTCTCAGTCAGAAGCAAATTAAAGCTAGTCCAGTTTACACTGACTAGAATATGTGGCACTTACGCTCAATCATTAGCTTATCTCCCCTGAGACAGACTTTATGGGATACACCTCAGCCAACCCATCCCCACATAAGGTTACTGATAACCTGAGACAGGTTAATGACGAGTTTGCTTTCTTCGGGGTTATTCGGTTAGTCACCAATTATTCCAGACCTAGTGGTTTGGCAAAAAAGTGGTATCAAAAAAGCACCTATAACAACATATAAAGTCATTCCAGTACCTGCCCAGGACTTGGAAATTACAGAAAAGCACCAATGAAGAAGTAAATGCTGACACTTGAGGGAGATGCCCTAAGGACTTCTATGGCCCACTGCAAGTCACAAATGTTCTTTACATAGTCACAGTTACTGACAGAGTACTGCAACTTTCCAAAACCACTCGTCTTCACAGTTTTTACTCAAGCAAAAGAACCTTCAAGCTTCGTACTCAACAAAGTCTGAAGCTGACAAAAATTTTCCCAGATTTCAGGGTAATTCATTAAGCAGTACTAAAATAAGCAGAATACAGTTCACTATGAGATACAAGTTGTAAGTAACTATGGTTGTGAAAAGACCTTGCCTTTAATTTGCTCATTTGAATGTCTATCCTTTTCACTCATTAATCTTTTGCTCAGTTTTACTGCAATCTTGGGAAATACAATAGTTCAAAGATAAACAAGGGAAATGGGATTATACATAAAATATCAAATGCAAAAAAAAAAAAAGAAAAAAAGGCCAACTCAAAAATAAATGAGTAATAAATCAGATAAAGCAGCATGGTTTTATCGTGTACTCAGCCTTTGAGGAAATATAAGTGCTATGCATTTGTTTGACAAATGTGTATTGTATTTAAAGTCATAAAAACAATTACAATGACATTTCCCTCCATCTGTATTGCACAGCTATTCATGATTAAACATTTTAAACTAACTTCCATAAACAAAACATCTTCTGTGAACAAGGCCAAAAATCAGTTCCGTTTGTAAGTGAAATAATTCTTAGTACCAATTATCAGTTGCCATGGCAATAACAGATTCAAGACATATGTATTTTGCTTGTTTGGCGCAGACAATCTGCTTCCCAGATAGAAGAACTGTGAGAAAGTCAAATGTCTGCAGCTAGACAATACCAAGGTCAGATATTCATCCCACTGACATTTGCACATTGCCATTAAAGTTAGAACTTAACGCTATTAATTATGCTTCACTGCCTCCTTATTTTTAAAAAGCAAATAATTGAGAAGTATTATTGTAGTGAAAATTCCTTCCAAGGTAGTTAGAGGGAAATATTTTGAAAGAATGTGATTTTTCTTGCAGTATTAGGTTAGCCACTGTCATTGTTAAACTATTTTTATTCATTCCAATAATACATTTGAACAGTGAAACTTTAAAAAAAAAAAATCCATGGTGATTCAAATACAACCATTCCAAAAGTGTCAGAAGTTCTGCTGAAATACTTTTATACAGATTTAATAGGTTCTTAATGAAAAGTATTTCTTGGCTGGAAATGTAAGGTTATGTTCCATTTTGCTACCAAGCTATGAGTATTGTAGGCGCTGAGTCTTCAGTTAACACCGGAGTTACAAATAATGCATGCATACAGATGTTTCTGTAGAGGTTTCTTGAATGTTAGCAAGGTTCAAGCAAAAAGTTGTAGGAAATTTAGAAATACAAACTTGTCAGCAGAACTGAGGTCCAAAGAGCACAAAAATTTCCTTAAAATGGATTCACATGAACTGCTTGCATTCCTGAACACCAATTTATAGAAACAGTTTTCTCAGCAGCTCTGGGGTGCAGCACCACAAATGGCAGTTGCAGTGGGCTCAGCCCTAGCCCCTGGCTTGGGAAGTTTTGAGCTGCTGCAGGGCTGTAGAGGCATGAAAGGAAGGCACAGAATGTGCACTTCAAGGCAATGCAGTTTGTAGCATGGAGAAAGCTTCACTCTCACTCTTCCTATCCTGCCACTACAGCTTTTTGTTTTCCTTTCTTTTTTGTCCTTTATTTTAATTTGCAGCTTGAAATCAACACAGTAGTATAATAGGCTGCTCCATTTATGCAAGATACATTTTTGTGACATTGGCTGCAAGATGGCAAGCCATCATTCCACGCATGAGTGCAGGCAAAGGCAAGCTTCTGCAAATGGCAGCTGGCAGCTGCCCTTCTAAGGCACAGTTTACCAGCCTCAAAGTCATCACAGTACTCGGTACTGCTTCCAGTGTACACATACTGTGCTCACAGCTATTTTCAGACAGAGAGCAGGACTTGGCCCTGGCAGCCCTACAAGGAATTGACAGGTAGATAAGTGCCCAAAGTTTCTTTTGTAATGTAAATACAGACTAAGGAATTGCGAAAATTAAGTTTGACTTAACAGATCCTACAGTGACTCACTGTGTGAAGGTCCTTACCACTACATACTTCCTCTAATCATCGTGAGTCAGATTCTACACATGCTTGTAAGCTCCCACAGAGTTTAACTCCTATAGCACACATTGCCACATTTTTCAGATGCCCAGGACTGCTACTATTACACTAGAGCTAGAGATTACCTTTCCACTGCTTCTTGACTTCAGCCAGGTGCTCATGCATTCCCTACCCTGCTGATGGGCTCAGATTATATTCTGACTTTCTTCCCACTACACGAACTGTATGCTCAGCAGCACAGTTACAACGCCCGCACTTTTAGCACATTACTGCTCACTTTCGCAGTAGTACAAATGTCTTTGTTAGCTCCCACATTTCTATTATGTGAAGAGACTCCAGAGCAATACTTGATGCTTATTAGACCAATAATGCAATTTTTGGTTTTAATCAATATAGAGCTGGTGTGCTAGAGCCTCATTTTCAGGAAAAATGAATAGAGTTATTTCATATTAAATTATTTTTCCTTTGAATTCCAATTAAATCATTCTTTTCTAAGAAGTATGTGGATCTCTAATTGGAAATTAATTACATCTCATTATTTTTATTCAAGGTTTCCCTTTGAACAGCGTGAAAATGATCAGTTGCAATTTGTAAGCCTAAATCCACCAATGAGCAGAACAAAGGAAGCTTGAGGAAGAGCCCTTAGCACAGTGGCTGGGAAGGCCTGAAGCAGAGGAACTGACCCCCTCCTCACTCCCACAGAAAACAAGACTATCCAAAAAGGAAGAACACGTAATAAATTGAGAGAGGAGGAAGTTAAGAAGGAACAGAAACAGCAAACATTTTACTAAGAAATAAAGCAAACAGATGCCCAAAACAGAGTCAAAATTCCCACCCTATAATTGGCAAAGATTAAGGATAGAGGGAGAAAAAGAGAATGCAGAGCTTTTCACCTGTCCAGTCCACCGTGAACATGACGACAACTCATTTTTTTTCACTTGCCCTTGCAATAGCTTTTATTTTTTCAGAATTGTTAATATCTCCATCAGTTTTCCTTTCTTCAGCCTAAACAAACCCCCTGTTCTGTCTTTCTGCACTAATCATTAGTTCTGCTCTCTTCCGCAGAGTTTCACGTAGTCCAAATATTTTTTAAAAGTGAGATGGCCTAAACCACTTGCAACACAACTTCCTAGTTTTCCCCCAGAAGACAGGATTAGTTCCTCACCTACAGATGATTCACAGCTCTGACCCCTGGCTCTGGAAGAAAGTGTAAAGGTGAGATTAGGTTCACTGTGTTCACTCTACTGCACAAACACTGAATCACTTTTGCTGAGCATCATGTGTACAAATGTATTTTATATTTCTTTGTTGCAAACCCTGCCTCTTGCCGTAGAGGGGAGATGGGAGGTAAGGACAGCCAAAGGGCATTCATGGGGAAAGAGAGGCTGAAACCTCCTTTTCTCTTGAACACTTCATCTCAAGGCCCTTTCATGGTTTCCCTCAGAATGATTCATTAAAGCCAGAATCTACTTCTGTAACCAGCTAAACGCTTTCCTCATGTTACATGCCTACTATTAATATTTCAAAGAACATTTTTTGTCTACCCTTTTAAGCCTTATAGTTCCTGGGCACTGTAGGTTTTCACAAAACATTGTAATCCTGTAAATTTAATCCAGTTTGCATTGTACTGAAGATTAACATTATCACATTTTAATCACAGCAAGGAAATGCATGTAAAATTAGAGTGTGAAAATGAGAGGCTTAAATTGTTCTCATATTCTTATCACTGCTTAAAAATATGTATCATCAGGAGACTAGATCCTAGTCTACCCCCTTCAGCACCTTGTGTGTGCAGTCTTCCAACCAGCCCGATCAGACTCTTCAAAGATCTTTTAGCTTAGCTGCACAATGGGACTGCGTTCCCCAGCCATCCTTGTACGACACTCGAGATGCAGAGATTAAAGCAAGTAGTTGGCATGATTACACTGAAGAAAAAGATCCGCCACAGCCCTAACGGAAAAGCAACGATGTGCCTTTCTGAAGATAATATTTCACATGCATACACTTCTCTAGGAAACTCTTCAACCTTTATGTAAGGACTGACATGCAGTCCGCACCTCTAACACACTGACATGCAAAAGCTTCTATTCAGATCAACACCACAGAATGCATAGAGGCCTAGGTATAGTTCTGAATGATTAGAAGAGCTACTCAGATATTAGGGCTATGACATAAATAATTTTTTTTCATTCTTTCCAAAATAAATTTCTGAACTATAAGAAAAAAAATCCAACTTTTAATTAGTGCTACAAAGCATTCAATGGATATAATAACAAAACCAAGAGAAGTGGAATTCTTTTAGCTCAGATTTTGAGCTACGATTCCTGTCCAGCTACTTCAGGAAAATTAAATGTCTGTACTGAAACCCAGTCAGGATAATAATGCCTTCCCTTTGGGTTGTTCTAGAGGACAGAGAGAAATTTTCTGTACCTCAATTTTATATTCCTACTTTTTGAGGAAACTTTATATTTTCTCAATGCTTTAGCACGGTAATAGTTGTCATTAACAGGAAAAAAAAAAGGAAGCTATAAAAAATGTATTATATTCTGTGTAACTCTTCTAAGAGAACAATGTTATAAAATCTTTGATCTTTACTTTTTCAAGATTTTACGAACTGTAATTTGTATGAAAACATCAAGGGAGATTTTAACATACATGGCTCCACTGAGGCCCACGGATCTGCCCTCATTGCTGCAGGTAATGCGTAACAGCTACAAAACATCTTCCAGCGCATGCAAGGTAGAAATGTGTATTAGAATAAGTGATGAACCGTGTGATTTCAGCACAACAAAGAGCTAAACCAGATCCAATCTGAAAAGTAAATCATTAACACAAGCACTTTCTGTGGGCGAACGTTTCATTCTGTGACTAGCTGAATTCTGACTTTTAAAATCAACACAGCAGAACAGAGGGTGTTGTGCTAATGACTCTGTTTACTTACACTACAATCATATTTACTCACATATGATTAATGACTAAGTATACAGTGAATCTATAAAACCTGAGGACGTGCAGTACCAGCCAGTGTTCCTGCTCCATTGTTACCTTGCAGCTCAAGGTACCTGGTACCAGTTTGACTGGATGGTTTCTCTCAGTTCTCTAAAATGCAGTGAGAGTTAATAACAATTCAGTTTACTAAACTGTTAGCTTTCTTTTAGGAAAGCTACTATTTCGATCTCAACAGAACTCGAAGACTAGCATCAAAATGTATTGTGGGGATTATGTGAGTATAATGACCAATTCTCTAAAATCTTTCTATATTTTTAATTGCTCTTGAGTTCTTGATCTGTGTTGGGACCCATTTTCCTCCACTGGTAGAAATTAACCTCAAGTTAATTTATTTGTGATTTGTGTCTAATTCTGCGGTTACTGTCTGTCTACATAAAGTGTCTGAAATGAAGATTAAAGTATGCAGAATTATCAGTTCATATTACCTGTAGGTGGGTTTTCTATATTTGCACTAAGCTGTTGAACAAGACACAAAATCACTTACCACCACAAACTTGTATGAAACACAAAAATGTGAGTTGTTCGGATGATATCAATACATGGTGCATAAAACCACCAGTATGTTGGTGGGTTTCTATTTTAATTGTCTGTGTAACTGCATAAAGTAACCAGCTTTATCACTCAGAAGCATTTGGTTTTGTTCACAATGTGAAAAATATTTTGAAGCTAAGAAACAATACCTGTAAGAGCACTATAACACAGCAAAAACTATCAATTATTGTTCCTGATTAATTAATTGTAGCAATATGTTAGGGGGTTTCATTTGATCTCTTCAAGAAAATGGAAGTTCATACTGCAATTTCAACTTCCCATTCTGAAAGCTACTATTAGTTATTACTTTGTGACAGACAAACATGAAATTGCTTTCTGCACTTGGGATGCTGATAATTACGTTCACTAAGGACTTTCATGTTCTTTTATTAATTATTAATAGGAATAATGAGTCATTCCTCTCAAATGCTTTTTTGCATATGCATTCCCAATAAACTTACTGATCAATGCAGCATTTTCTAAAGAACAATTTTTATCCTTATTTTATCCAAAAGCATAATTGCACTAATTAGTCCAATCTCATCAGTAAAATATATCTTCCTATAAAATTATATTGCATATACTTGTTTTTCTACAGAACTCGATATTGAATGGGTTTTACTGGTGCGTTTGATTTTCTGCAATTTAGGATCTTAATAACTGAATAGGGATTTTCTTCTTTCTTTCCTATTTTCCTTTTTAATAAATAACAGCCTATTCCTGACAACTAAAGCAAGACAAGTAGAACTACTCTATCTGAAAAATGTAGTAGATCCATTTCAGTTAGACTTTCGTTTATTTTCATCTACTGATCTATCAAGATCAATTGTGTTTAAATAATTGTCCCTCCACCTTCAAATGATATGTTGCTAGGCATTAATGGTAGCAAATTATAGCAACTTACAGGATAAATTTTCACTTTTAAGTCATTAAGATTAGTAAATGATATTTGTAAGTTAAAAACATCGCAATAGTCTGGTAGCATTATCAGAAAAATCTGATAGGATACATATTGATTTTTAACTGTGGGGGATGACTGTACCAGCTATTTTAGGCTTCATTTGATATAATCATTCTGCATTAGTCAGCCTTGAAAACTGACTTAAGCAGAGAGGGAACTTAAGTTCCTAACTTGATCCTCTGAATTGCATCAAAAAAGTCCAAAATAAATGGTGTGAATGCCACGTATATGCTCTCTGCTTCTAAACATTTAAGGACATAATCATTAGCCCTTTTCTCAATTACAGAAACAAAAGAATGGCAAGCAAATGTAGACAACGTGATGTAACTATTTCATAAAAGATATCAAAGTTTGATCACAGTTTCTCTGAAAAAGTATTTTAGTGGATTATCACGTTGGGTCACTTTTTACTCTTTATTCCCATTTCCTCCATGTGCTGTGGGCTGGGAAGGGACTGAAATTAAAGGAGGCTCGTATGAACTAGCTCAGTGGTTCCTAACCAGTGGAGCAGACTCCGCTGCTGAGGAGACAGGACAGGGAGTTGTAGTGTGGAGCCCAGGCAGGCATCTTCCCCTGGATGTCTGCTAGTTCCTCAAGATGGTGTGAGTTACAGAATAGGCATTTTTCACAGATGAGATTCAGCAACAAAACAGCAAAAAATCACTCTTGTAAGAGCATGAGCAAATCATGAGCAAGAAAGCAGGATCTAGACAGCATGGAGAGGCAAGGCTGAGTAACTAATTTCCTGTCTGCTCTCATTAAACACAACCTTAGACTGAGTACAAGTCTTAATAGCACACTTCAGATATTTTACAAGGAATCCCAATATATTAGTATGTCATTGATGAAGAAATGTAAGAAACAAAAAAAGAATTAGAAGTATTCAAATGTAGTTGATTCTTTAAGATGACCTTGTATTTTATGTTGTAAATACATTTGTGTATGTTATATACAGACAACTGGATAGAATGGAGTCAACCAAAACTAAGAATGAGATGTAGATAATGTTCACAGAAGCAATTCTGATGGATTCAGCAACACTGTGTGACTTCATTACCAGAGATTACGGATAGGAAATGGCTCCCCACAGTACATAGAGAGGTAAAACTACCAGAAACTAGATAGTAAGACATCTCTGTCCTCTCTGAAGTACAAATACAGGGAAAGATGAGAGGTTTTGGAGGAAGACTGAATTGTCTATGTTCAAATGTATCTCTCCCATTACTATCTCATATATTATTCAAATGAAGTGTAACACATACAATAAACTCTCACAGTAAACCAAAATTACTCATGAATATTTTTCTTAATAGTAATGCTGCACACGAAGGATATCATTGCAAAAGCATAGCTATTACATAGCACGTAGTTAGCTATTAAAGCAAGCATTATTTCAGTAGATATTCCCCATGGGAAACATTCAGACTAAGGAATCTGACTTTGTTTGTTATCAGCAGAATGACTTACTGAATAAATATTATTAGAAGGTTGTTCATACTTTAGATTGCTTTATCCATCACAAGACTGTATTGCCTGAACTTTACATATCATAAATTGATAAAAGCCCCCTTAGCTTTCATGGCTACTTTTGTTGAACTGCTTATGGCTTTGGTCAGGAAAGTTGTAACTTCCTTGCTCTTGCATGGAAGGAAGGGTGCAAGTATGATTTTTCAGCCTTAATAAAGATTTTACAGTTCCTTTTCAGTCTTTTCTTCATTTTGATTCATTACATCAACACCTCTGGAGAATTGTTTGCCTCACTATTAGGCGCTTGGTTACTTTCTGTGGGAAAAAAAAAAAATTCTTGCTTCAGGGTAATAAATATGCTTTTCGTTAGGATACTGCAGAAGAAAGACCATATGAAAACCAAAGTAAAATGTAAAATGGCCAGGTTGCTTTTCTGTATTAACCAGAACTTTGCTCAGCTGCCCCCTGATGGCATTTTCTTTCTGATGAAAAGCCATGGTATGCTGAACACCATGTTTGCAAAGAGTGTTCCAGAAAATGCACGTAACATGGGACATTAGAACTCAGATATCAAAATTTAACTAGCATTTTAAATTGTAGATTTTTTCATGTTACTTCAAGTGGACTACGCCAGACATTTCTCCCGACTTCTTCATAAACTTAGGGTACATTTCTTTATATCCATCCATCCACATGTCCCTACCAGTAACTTTGAACTTGATAGTGAATTTCTGTCATACTTGGCAAATGAATGACAGTCTCTCCCAACATTTTGTGAGAACACTGCTCAATGGAAACAAGAACTAATTTATTCTTCCATTTAAAAACATATGGCAGGTAAAATTTAACTGCCGTTTGTTCCATTGACCTACCATTAGTCAAATGCATAGCAAGGACTCAATCACAGAACAAATCATCTCTTACTTAGGCAGTGGTTGACTTGGAAAGGACCTGATAGATTGCAAAACATGTTCTTGAAAATTAAGAGCTGGAACATTTCTGATACTTCAGAAATCACAGTTTTGCTTTACTTCTGTGGCCAAATTCAAGATCACTGTATTTAAAGAAATCAAATTCAGTGAAGAAAATACCTCTAGCTTTTCCTTTGACATCATCAAGAAAACCACCTTGCTGGGCGCATCAGTAATTTTTTACCTTGTTTCTATCTAGGGTGGCTACTGACAAAAGCACGGATTGTTTTTTTCCCTCAGGTTTTCTTCTTTTTCAGGTGATCATCCACAGTAATTCTTGATGCTCTATCTCACAGCAGTTGCCACCTCGTGCTTTCCTGTTCTGCAGAAGACGTAGTGATTTTTATTCACTTTGATTTATGCCATACTCCTGGCATGTATATGCCATGCCTCCTGGCATGGTCCTGTAAAGTATTTTCAACAGCCTTCAGAAGAAGTTATTGTAATGTGATTGCTACCTCAAAGCTGTTGGAATCTGATCATGATATGAAGTGCTATGCCCCTCCCAATAATCCATCCTGGTCAATGGGAGGTGTTGCTTCAATTAGTCAGAGCCCCATTGGGCACATTGTTCACTGGAGGGTGGTTAAGGTTTATTTCTTCTCTATGTAGGTAGACTTCCTTCAGATACATTTCACTTGATGTTTAGGATCTTCTGGTAGATATTTGGAAGAATCAACTGCACTTTAAAAATAAGCACTACGTAAGAATACCTCAGCAGGAGAATAATTAGACAATAATGTGGTGACCATTTTAAGGGGTACAGAAGAAAAATCATGAGATCATATTAATTTCCCTCTGCTTTTCAGTAGTCAAAGGAAAGCAAAAATAAAGACATTGTATAGGCAAAACAAAGTGACCACAGATGGAAAACTTGCTGTCAGAGTCTAACAGTCTCCAACAGTTTTTTCAGTTATTCCACATGTGGACAGTATAATGTTTAATATCATTAATATTTAATGTTAAGTTTACCTACTGAAAGATAACGTTACCCAAGATTCATGATTTAGTTATACAAAGTATCCTAAAAAGACAGTACAAATTGAAGTTATACTTCAAAAAATACAGCTATTGCAATACATAACCCAATACTGCTGTGATTCCCATCACCAGTTTCTGCAACACATTCCCACAACACTGAGCTTCATGAGCCCACCACCCTCATCCTCCCTCTATTGAGCTTTCTTCCTTTATAGGGATTTATTGGTCAGTCACAGCTAACTTCAATGAAAATGAATGAAGTGAAACAGCAGTACATGTAACTACACTCAGGTGTTTAATCAACCCTAAAAATGCCCTACTTCAAAACAGGGCAGTAGAAATTTTCTAACCAAAGATAATGGAAACGAGCAATTTATTCCCTTGCAGTTGTCTGCTCTCTGATCAACACTCAATCTGTTGTAATTTCTTCCAGTAACCAAGTGCCTCTACTGCTCTACCCTTTCAGTTTTTGCAGTGATGAACTCTAGGGCTATATATGCATTTCATAGGCACTCTTGGACATACAACCCCTGTCTAATAACTTATATGGGAAAAAGTTTTGCACCCTGGGCTCTAGACAATGGAGGCAGAGACCCAGTTTTCCCAAGGTGATCATTTTGATGGATTTCCTCATTTTATTCAGGAACGCGGAGCAAAAGAATGCTGTAACCACATGCACTTCTGAACAACTTCAAGACTGCAACAGGTCTTTACTAAACAAAATGCCTGCCACAACCTTCTGACTTCTCTCTCAGTATGGAAGATTACTGTGATCAGCCTTGGCCAACAACTTAGAACTCCGCCATCTCCTCCATGCTTTCACTCTCCACATGACACTAGACCAAAGGATGTTAGAAGAGTCACTTTCTTAGAAAAGCAACCTCTTGGATTTCTATGTTGCTTTTGAAGCAGGTTTTTTTCTTTCTCACCTGTCACGTAGCATCTTCTCAGCCCAGGACAACACTGCACTATTGCCCCTGCAGTACAGCCCCATTCTCTCTTATAGGCGTATAGATAGCCTGCACAGGATTTACTTCAGAGAGGCGCAGACAGGTCTGTACTTTCCAAAAATCAGTCTTTGTCTCTCCTGAACTGTCTGCCAGTACATTTCCTTGGCTTTGCCTTCCACAGCAATATCATACAGCTCTCTGGAATTCTTTGATGCAGGGCAGAAAAGGAACGGTTACAGCGCACAGCAAGTAGTGGGCTGCTACTCTGTAACTGTATGGAACTCAGACCCAAAATACACAAAGTTTGCTGTAAGGTTTGGCTCTGACCTGTTGTCAATGAAAATTCAATGAAAACAGGTAGAATAAAGTTTAATAAGTGATAAACTCCTGAAGGTTTTCAAAGTAAATGCATAAAGTAAGCTAGGAATGACATTGCAGGCTTGTCAAAGGCTGAAATCATGGAAGTGGTCACAAGATAAAATTGACATGGGTTGTGATGGAATAAATCCTTGTAAGGGTTAGGTTGCATATACAGCACAAAACAGCAGAGTACTTTCTTAAAGGTGCATTGCAACAATAACTCTGTAAGCTATACCAACAGCAAGAAATCAAAATGCAGAAATTCCTTCTGAGGATTCTGATAGTGAGTCCGCTGTAAAACACAGGTGTCACTTCAGAGAACTGGTACATATTAGCAGAGCACTGAATCTGCTGAGAAACCACTCTGAAAATCCAAATGTGAGGTACATTGAAAATCACCATCAAAAACAACACTGGCACAAATGTCTTAGGTGGGATGGATGACAGAGCCGATTACAATGCATACACTACAGGAAAATGTTCAATCAATTTTAATTTGTTTAAAAGTAAATAACAGGATGGAGGATCTTCCCCTCAAAGGGAACCTTCATATTTAATTTGATTCTACTTAAAAGCATTATGTCTTCAATTAGATCCTTGATAGGAGATAGGTGTTTACTAGATCACGTTTAACCTGCTGATGGTGAACCTCAAACAATGAGGTGGGGAATACTTCCTAAAAAGTGTTCAGCAGCTCTGCTGAACCATGAGGGAACTGAGTCCATTCAAATATCCATTATTTTGCCTGAAAGATATATTAAAAGACCTGTGTTGATTTTTTGGGTCAAAAACTTGCAAGCCTGCAAATCTGTATACTTGAAACTGCTTTTGCTATGATTAATCCCTCCATTATATTCTTTTAAATATTCATTCATATGAGGCATTTTCTTGTTTTGACTGTTTCATGAATAAAGATACATATTCAAAAATTTAGTTCCAAGGACTATGAGGAACTGACTGTTAAAGTATTCACTTAGTCATTTATTTGTGACTCTAAATGCTGAAAAGATCAGTGACTCAATGGCTCACTTTGTCACCCCACAAACCTGAATCTGTGAATGGGAAAAGTTAGAGATAACTAATCTTTCCGAGAATTGAACCTGTTCACAGCTGTTACAAAGATGAAGAGCCAGCACTGCTATTTTAAATTAGATTTGGATAAATGCACACATGCCCTAGATTATCTCTGCCCCTGCCATCCTTCTGACCAGCAAGGACTGTGACAGGTTCAGAGAGCACTTAAACTGAATGCCACACATGCTCATACTTTCTACCTTTGGTTTAAATGCTAAACTAAAAGTCTTTGAGTCTTCTATCTGTTACTCAAAATCCATTCACATCCTATCATTCTTTGTTATTATTCTCATCAAAACATTTTCTGTTTTGGCAACCCTAACATAATATTTGATAACAGTTTGGTTTTGGACTTTTGTTTTCCTTCTCAAGATTGATGAGCTATTTTAGTGGCTCAGACATTTTGAGAGGCATGAATTACAGAGGCAGAAAACAAAATTCCATTTTTCTAATTCAGAGCATACATCAACATACATTTCTGATTCTGCATTCTAACAGCGTCTTCTAGCATTTCTTCCTACAGTCATTTTGTTTATCAGTAAGCTTCAGGGTGGCTTGTCCAGCTAGCTTACCTATCAGTCACAGAATCCGTGTGTTTCTGTCTCCTGGGACAGCAATCTTTAACTCTCAGCATTATCTGACACGCTAGTGAGGGAAGGCGGAAAATAATCACCACGACTCACGTACCATGTGGCCAAACAGCACACAAATTCCACACTCCTGCCAATGGCACCTGCCTAAGAGACTTCTGATGAGCAACATTTGAAGAGCATGTGTGCTGTAAGAAAATAGGAAGTCATGAGGATATAAATACTCAATTTCTGAGGCTATTCTTAACCAACAGATATGTTACATGACCAGCGAGGCCCAAGATACATAGACAATTCCCACACTGAAATGGCAAGATAGGGTGGAGGATTGACATTGAGTCCACAATTCATTTTAAGTACATTATGTATCATCATAGAAAAATTGGCATGGTCTCATTGTCATCTCTATAGACAGTGTTTCTCTCCCTATCTCCAAAAGAAATTTTTCTCATATTTTCCTTGATTGTTTTTACGAGTAAAATGACACTATTAATTTTATGCTTTGTTGTAAATGCAGGCCATTGTATTTAAAATGAAGAAACTGCAGAAAGGTATTTGCCTATCAACAAGTACCTCCTTTATTGTGTAAAGTAACACCTTTAAAAATGTTACCTTTCTGACCACACAAGCTTTTCCTCACTTAGCCACCAACAATTTCTTTGCTCTTACTTTTGCTTGGTAGGTCTACAGTAATCATCAAATAGAACAAGAATTGATATTTTCCTCCTCTTCAAACACATCCACTTCTTGTTTGTTGCTTTTTAAAACCTTCACTAGAACTGCAAGTGACAGAAGCACGTCATTAGTGGCCACACACTAACTCAGTATGTGTGTACCATTACTACTGTAGGAACCATAGACAAAAGGCATTCAAGTGTATGCAAAGTGAGCAAGCAAAAAAATTAGAGAGAAATTAATTCATGTAATTACTGTACCTCCCAAATCTAAGAGGCATTTGTGTAAATACGCCCTTTGTATTTGTAAATTCTATCCCACTTTCCATTGAAATAGAAATATAAAATTAACAGGGTCATTTTAATCAAGAGTATTGACTAAGAACAGAAATCATTACAAAATAGAGCCTTTACGCAGCGTAGGTCTGAAAAGGCAGGTGTAATCCTCAGAGGAACTAAAGAGGTTAACCGAGGGACAGCGCTAAGCAGCTTTCAACCTCAGTTATTTTCATCTGTATGAAATCTGTATGTAGATCTGTGATTTTATTAAAATGAATAAATCAGTTCTACTTACTATTCATGGATTTCATTAAAGGAATAAGAAAGAATGTATGAAACAAAGTATCACTGAGAATGAACTGAGAATAACTTCATCAGTTAAAAAACAACCAGAAAAAAGTGTTGCCTTCTACATGGCAAGTCAGAAAGACATCCCACACTTAACAGTAAGATTGATTCTCTGAAAAATTACTAGCTTTGTAAGCAACCTATACACTTCATTCATTATTTTCTCATCAGCCCTTTCAAATTAGAAATATCAAGAGAAATGGAAGACTGTCAGGGATAACACAGTTTAACTTTGAAAGATAAAAGAATATTTTCAGAGAAGGTTTGGGAAATAGCAAAACACAAAATTGTGGTTACATTTTAATGAGAACAAAATATATTCATTATATATTTTTTGTTTCTATTTTTTTTCAGGCCTAACTTAAATATGCTCTGACTTCCTAGGGCTTACTGCAAGTTCTGTCCTGTAAATTGAAAACTTAAGATGCTTTTCCCCATAAAGCAGAGACTTTTAATCTTATATGATTGTTGGTTCTCAATGGAATTATATATGCAGTTATAAAATGTAAACCACCACAAATAAAGTCTTCTTTCTCCTTTAGCAGATACAAGGAACAATCTTCCCTGCTCCAAATTTTAACCCTATTATGGATGCTCAGGTGCTAGGAGGAGCCTTACAGGGAATCAGTAAGTATCCTGACTGATTCTAACACATCTTCTATTACAGAATAACGCAAAATAAATGTATATACACTCAAAATAATAAAAACATCACCACATATATGTTGATTCTTCAAGGTATCACAATGACACTCAATGCTGATATCCAAACAAATCATGTACTTGCATTTGCAGGAACTCAGAGGTGAATAAGATTAATCTAAAATGTAAACCAACACTTATAGTAGTGAATATTTCCTGAATCCAACTTGTTTTAACTGTAGAGACTGCATAAGCAGTACAGATTCCTAATGATAATTATTTTCTGAAAAGTAAAAAGAAATCTTTATGCACAGTTTCAGTAACATATCCATTTTGTGAGTTTGATGGAAACAAACTGATATGAAATCAGCATAGCGAAAAACTTGTTGTAATTATGGCTAGATGATCTAGAAGAAAGAGAACTAAACCTAATGTGTAATGAGCAAACACAGACTTTCTCTGCCAACTTACAAAAAAAAATGGAAAATGTATCCAATGTCCAAGTACATTTGTGTCAAAATGGAACCTATCAGTTATAGGTCGTATGACAACATCTGCCTAACAAAACTCTAAAAGGTACGGAATTTATATCCACAACAGATCTGCATGTGCAGATAGAACAGTGATCGGTAGAAACATGGGAATATTCTTCTCTAGTGAGATACTAGCTGATTTCCACACTTTGTAGCTGAATTTATCTCTGGTAAGTGTGATAAAGTCAATTGATTTACACTTGGAGACACATTTCTTATGGAATGACATTAAAATGCAGAACCATCTGAAATTACCAAGAGCCATCTTTTGGGATGAAGAGAAAATACAAAAATGATAACATAATTACCAGAACATGTTAATCATTACCTTCTTTTTCCTAAGCAGTTAATACTGATGAGTTACAGAAGTTCACCTGTAAGCTCTAGCTATCCAGCAAAAAGCACTGGTAACCTTCAACAAAATGCACTCAGAAACTGATTTTTAAAATAACATATTCTTTAAAACTTCATAATTTACTTCATATAGTTTCTCTGAAAATATGTATCTTTCAGTTTTTCAACAAATGTCTGGCTGGAATTTGTCATTCTCATAAAAGAGATCCCTAAATCCTGAAATGACAATTTAATCAATATCAAGAAGGCATACAACTACGACTTCCCAGGCTCAGCCACAAATTCTTGTATTGCGCCTACTTCTGAACAGATAAAAGCTGCTATCTGTTTTATTGATGCTTTCAAATCCATTCTGCTTGAGAGAGATGGTGATGCATCTGATAATAACACAGACTACTTCGCTATTTGCTGGTATTACACCAGCAAGTGAAAGGTACATAAGCAAAGCAAATATAATTGATTTGATAAATACCAGTGGGATATCAATCTGTTGGTCAATTTTTTTCAAGAAATTAGGTTAATGCTCTTGAACAAAACATGATTAATCACAAGCCTAAGTAAATAATAACAATTTGTTAATTTAGAATCTGTGGTTTCCTTTCCAGGTTGTGAAAAAGATGTGTTGATTGACATTCTAACGCAGCGCTGCAATTCACAGCGGCTTATGATTGCCGAGGCGTACAGAGACATCTACGGCAGGGTATGGCAGAACCGCGCTGTACTTTCCTTACTTCTGTCCCTCGTGTCTCCAGGGCAGTTGGTCAGTCCTTCTCTCAGGTCACTGGAATCAAAAACGTGGCAGGCAGCTGGCTGGCACCAACAGATGGGCACACTGCTCATGTAACTATCGCTACCTCTGAAGGTTTCAAAATGTCACCTACACAGCAGAACATCTACCACACAGCAAGAATTTCTGGAAAGACTGATTTCATGCTCTCTACTGGGGCAGTTGTCCAATATTTTCTTCAAGACTTTGGAAAACATAATACAAGTTATTCATCAAAATATTTACGCAAAAAAAAAAAAAAAAGAATGCATAAAAAAAGAGGTATTGCCAGCTTTCATTAAAAAATGAGCTAGCTGAACCTTTATTTCTCTTCTTCAGCACAAAGAACAGAACAGAGACTTCTCCTAGTAGGTTGCTAATACTTTTTCATCAGTTCTTTACTTCATTTTTCTAACAAAATGTTTTTAATCTTTTCTCTAGAATATTTCAACTAGACCCATCATTTTAACAAGGAAAAAAAAAATCAAAAAGCTCCAAATCATTTTTATCTTTAACTTCTGTCCTCTGATACACAGAGATGTCCCAGAGATATCACTAGTGACATGTGAGTAAAGAACTGCCAACCATCCATCAGGAACGGAGTTAGACATTAGGTCTGCCATATTTACTCTGAATAGAGAACAACTATTGACTTGCTCACTCCCGCTTTACTCGGATTTTCTTTTGAAATCCAGACTAAAAATATCATACAAACTAATATTTAAATCTTATGAAAACACATCGCCTATAAATTTCTATCTCCTTCAGCCACAGCCAGTTAACCTGAACCCGTATACAGCCAGTGGTTACAGACCTAGAGACCTAGAAGAACTAAAAAGGCTTAAAAAAACCCTTCAGATTGTTTCTTATGTATCTCAGACTCTAAAACAATGAATAGTAATAGAAGAGAAAGACAGAAAAGTATTCTCATATTCCAGCAGTGCGCTACAGAAAAATCTCAAAGTCATTGACCCACTCTTGTACAAATGTCCACTATTTCTCTTAAATGAATCCATTAAACACTAGGTATACTTGATAGATACTCTTGGTATTTTCAAAAAAAAAAGAAAGAAAGAAAGAAAGAAAGAAAGAAAATTTAAGCCAGTTCTACCCTTTGTCATGTGGAAAACAGGATCAGTACAAATTAATCTAGTTCAGAGATTAAACAAGAATGCTGAATTTTTCTTTCCCACCTGTGATAGTGCGTACACTGAAATAGGTAATCTTGTTAGTGCTCCATGCAGTTTGATTTATCCCTCAAAACTTCACTATATTGCAGCAGAAACTGCTGAACAGGATGGGATGTGTCTTGCTCTGAATTGCTGCAGTTTCCATTTCAGAAGATCCTTTAGCACATATCAGTGACAGCATTTCATTGGTTGTAATCTGTCTTAATAGATATATTGCACTGGGCAAACGTGCCATTCAGCAGTCCCAGCTTATGAGAGGGAATCGCTGCAGGAACAAGACAGACAGCTAGGCAATAACAATCTCAGCCATCTCACTTTAATGGATGGTAAACCTGTCAGTTCATTACTCCACCCTCTTAATTTCAATTCCATATGCTCAATATGGTAGCCACTATGGTCATTCACTTGACAAATGTTAAGTGTGACACATTAGAAGGAAAAAAAGAAAAAAAAAAAAAACTGAACTGGCTGCATGATTTACACATACACAGAGACCTTCCTACAAGCAGCCTTCAAGGATTTCTTAAAGCAGAGACAATTTAGAAAATATTAATAATGACAACCTAGAGTTGTCTTGTCTTATTTTTTAGTACTTCACTTTCCTTAATTCTGATTGCAGGGGTAATTTTTAAATAGTACCCATTTGTATTATTGACTCATTTTTCCAAAGGCATGCTGTTCTAAGTGAAATACCTTAATGAATTAATTTATATTCCAGTGGTTGTCAAATGCATCTAATGTGTGTTCAGTGGGGACTGTGTATGTTTTGTCCTCTTAAATCTGATTTTTAATGTGTGTCCTCCTTTAATACTACTCTAGTTACTAATTTAGTTCTAATCAGATATGTATCCAAAGTGAAGTACAGGCCTGAAAAAGATGCCTTTCTAATAAGATAAATTTATATCATGGGAATTGTTTCTGGTGCTCCTTTAATTTCAGACTTAGGTCAGAGCCCATCTGACAGCTGCTCAGTGCTGTACAAAAACCAACCAAGTATCCTCTTAATCAGAAGCAGCAATCCTGTAACCACCAGGCTTTGGGCATTCACAATGTTTTGAAGGATGCTACTGGGAAAGGAGAGAGTGGGAAGGAAACTCTCATCCATTACTCAAATACTTGGCAAGTGGGTACCGAGAGACATGCTGGGGAACATGGGGGATCCTTTTTATTAACCTGTCAGAAGTATTGAATTCATTTTGAATAATATATATATATAAACTGAAGCACATAGCCTTGCAGTAATACCAAGCAGATACTTTTATGTACTTGGAGCAATAAGAATGATTTTTTAAATTAATTACATAGTGAATAACTCAGAAAAAAAGGTATAAGAAATTGCCTGTGTGTTATGGGATTTGACTTCTGTGGGCTTAGCTCCTGCAGCTTCACACAGGGAATCTGCTAAGGGAAGCTGCAGGTGCTCTGCTGTGGTCCTGAAGATTTCCAAGCATTTAAGTAGTAGTTGTGCTTTAAACCTTAAATTTTCTTCTGTATTCTAATGAATGAAAAATCAACAAGCCTCTGTAGTCTACTTGCTTGTGTGCCTGTTGCTATCTCACACATACTGTTGAAAGGAGTAGGTTCTATTTTAAAGATATTTCTGTCACTTCATCTCAGATATTTCTGTCCATCTTCATGCATTCACAGAGGAAACTGCTAATATTTTTAAACTGTTCTTCATGAAGGGTGACTGTTGTAACAATCCTATATATGCTTTTTTAAGGATTTGATAACAGACCTAAAAGAGAATCTCTCTCATCACTTCAAAGAAGTCATGGTTGGCCTGATGTATCCACCTGCCTCCTATGACGCCCACGAGCTTTGGCATGCCCTGAAGGTACTTGTCTAATTAACAATTACTTAGATACATGGTCACTGATTATATTACTGAACATATGTTAAAGTGATATTTTACATATTTAATTGCTTGATAAACTGCTGGCAAAGCGTTTCATAGTACATTGATATATATGAGTGCTATGTCAAGTTTATTTATTGGTACACTAAAACCAGCAAAAATAGTAACCTGGTTACGGAACAAATACACTGCAGCAAACTGGGTAAAAGAAGAAATATTTATACTGGCAAAGGTAAGGCTCTGGTCTTGCTAGCATTTCTGTATGCTACTAACAAAATTCATTTGAACAGCCGGCTATGAAATCATTCCACATAGAGGTTTCTGTCTTTTATTTGAGTGGATATCTGAGGGAAGGACAGGGCAGCAGCAACTAGCAGTTTTTCCTGTCCTTGCCTCAGTGTCATGCACCAAGGCTCTGCCTCTGAAGAGAATGACACTTATTGGCAAAATGTGTCCTTACACTTACAAATCACTCTGTGACAAAGCAATGGTCACTCCCATCAACTTGAACTGACTGCACATTTAAAGAAATATGTTCCTTTTCTTTCCAGGATCTGAGCATGTGTTCCTTAAACAACCAAGTTTTAGAAACAACAAAAAAACAAAACCTCCAAATTTTTTCAAAGACCATGTAATTAAATGGTGAAATCCATTGCTGCATGTCAATGTGGAATCCAAAGCACAACTCAGTTCAAAAAGGACTTGAAAAATTCTAGAAAACAAGTTTGCTCTTGGCTATTGACAATAACAATTCTTGGCAAATTCCTTCTCACAAAATTCCTAAATTGCCAAATCCTGGAAGATAGGAAGGCATATCACAACCTGACACTGTCTTCTTTCACTTGCCATGAATATTTGCTACCGTCCACTGTAACAACTAAGCTACAGACTATATGGCTCTGAGCAAGGTGATCTATCTTAAATATTTTAAGAATCCCTTTCAAAAAATAGCACAACCTGTTTTTATGTCCTATGGACACAGAAATCAATATACTTTTTAAAACTACTGATATACTTTTTAAAATATACTTGGCATTAAAAGAATTGGTAAGTATCATTGGTACCATTGGAAGCATGACTTTTATTAACATTATGGACAAGGTTGGCAGAATTAGATTTTTTCTGAATGTGGATTAAGGTTAAACTTCCTTGTCATATTCTCTCTCAATCTGGATTCATGGGGTTGGAGTAAAGATCATGTTTCAGTGTTTCCATGCTCAGGCTTAATGTCATGTTCTCCCATTATCCCAAACACAGAATACTTATCAACAATATACATCCGCACATAAAAAGCAGCATGTGCTGTGTACCTTATGTCAACTCAAGTTCAGAAAATTAATTCAAATCCTGTTGGAAAATACAGTGGCTTGCAGCACTGCGTGAGTGGCCACGCTTCCCTGAACTACCGAGTTCTGTGGTAGACATTACGCACAATAACATTCCTAAACAAATCCCCCTTTAGCTTCCCTCCCCTTCCTCCCCCCAAAAAAGAGAAAGAAGGAGACAAAACCACAACATGACACTGGTGTTCATACACACTTCAGACTGTCTGAACACTTGCTGGGCATGTATGCTCAACTGTTGCATCTGATTTCTTTCAGCAAACCCTAAATTCCTATCCAAGCTCTAAAATTGTTCCCATTATGTTTCTGTCAACAAGAGCCTTGCTTCTTTCCCTGTTTACTAACACACCTGCTGAAATCCAGAGGAAGTAGGAGAATACTTGCTGTACAGGTTTCTACTACTAATTTAAAGTCAATTTCTGTTTAAACATGTAGAATATGCAAAGGTAGACCATCCACTGCTCCCGCAGAGACTGCTGCCCTTTTGTTACATCTAATAACGCATTGCTTTCTTCTGAAAGCTGTGGTTTCTAATGACAGCTTTTTGTATTTATTTCTTTCTACACAGGGGGTAGACACAGAAGAAAACTGTCTAATTGACATATTAGCCTCAAGATCAAATATGGAGATATTCCAGATGAAAGAAGCCTACTTAATGCGTAACGTATTTTACAAGTGTGCAATAGCAGCTGCAGCACGTGCATGAGGCTGGATGAGGGAGAGGGGGTGAAGGAACTGACCAGGCAGGGCCCCTCTGTGCTAAGGTCCATGCGGAACCCGCATGGGTTCCTGTTAAGTAATCCTTAATACCCTTAGAAAATGGGTGTGTATTTGCAACCTAATCATGTGCCCTTTGTTTGCTAATCTTCATAAATAGCATTCAGAGCATGCTCATTTTTTATTTAGATCACACATTTTTGTTTTAACCTAGAATATAATAGTGATCTTCAACAAGATATCGACTCTGAGACTTCAGGTCACTTCAGAGACACACTCATGAACCTTGCTCAGGTACTGTAAGAACAATAAATAGCATGACATATTTATAAAAAATTCAGAGCAACTTTTTATACTGTTTGAGAAGTCTTAAATTTTAAGGTGACTGTAGCTGAGGTTAGCTCAACAGGGCTACACTTCTGAACAAGAGCGGAAAGAGCAGAAGAAGAGAATTGGATTTCTTTCATCTACTTTGACTTTGACTTCAGCTTTCAGATGGAGGCAAAGATCAACAGAGTATTTTATTAGTACGTCCCCGGATACTCAACTCCTGACCCTCTACTTGATCTGTTTCATCTCAAAAGGAATCCACTTTCATGTATAAATGAGATTTTCATTTTTAAAGCTCTGTTTTCTCTGTTGTTAGAATAGATGGTTCACCATCCAGCCTAGGCACTACGTAAAAATGCAGATATATCCTCCTTTGACTATGAAGGAATTAAATGTTGAGTTTCAAACATTACATTCTTTGTACTACTCCACATGCTAATTCACAGTACGCATGCATGAAGGCAAAAGAATTGTCACTATCACACGACGCTATAGCATAGTAATTATGGTTTTGATATCCACACTGAGGCAAATTAGAATCTATAGGAATCAGCCACCAATGAACATACACCAGTGAAATCCTCTGGATGGAGATGGTTCTGGAATAGTTAGTACTTCCTAAATAAATTAACAGAGTTACAGCTTCCAGGAAACTAATACTCTGGTATGATACAAAGAGAAGAATTTTATTCCAATTCTCTTTGTTGGGTATGAAATGAAATATGATCATTTTCCAGGATTTAAAAAATGATTACACATATTGTGAGATTCTCCAGCAAAACCATGCTGGGAGCAGTCACTATTAGTTGTTACTGGGGATAGTGGGCACTTGACTCCCACATAGATCTTATTGTTCACTCGCCGTTTTCCCTGCATCAGTGCAGCTTTATGCAGTCATTCCAGCTTGATTTCCTTCAAGTAATTTATCTTGTTACTAGGAACTCCACTCTTTGCTATGTGAAATTCTTACAATTTAATTTAATTTAAACACAAATTAACATTTTTAACAGGAATGAACTACAAATCAGTCATTCTAAGAGTTGACAGAAGATGCATAATTTTAATCCCCACTTTCACACATACAGTAAAATGACTGTAAATTCTAAAGTGAATTGCTTCAAATGCATCATTAAGGCAATGATTACGTACAGTTTGAGATTGTTAAGAGTTCTGCAACCAGGGCTGATTTGTATCCTTACGAGATGATTATGGTTAAAACAGCAATTCCTGAATTTGTGTGGTGTTTTCCTTTTCAGATCATAGTGTGTTTACTAAAGCATATCATCTTGATTTGTGTAACTGAAAAGCTCTTAAATGCATGGGAATGTTAAAAGTGTTCTTCTGTGGTTTATGCACCAGAGTTGTCAAACAATTTCCTAGCCTTGGATCTTAATTTTAGACAATAAGCAGGCAGAAATCATCATTATTTGATGTATTTGCTCCCACAGTTTGTGCAGGGAGAGAAAAATTGAGAAAGGATTCTTCTGGCAATACACATACTGAGAAGAGAGAAGCAGTGAATGGCAAATGCTACCTTTGTATTTGTTTTCCCCTCATAGTTACATGTTATGGTAAACAATATAACATTCATTGCATTGGCATGGTGGTGGTAAGGCAAAATTTTATTTAAAATTGGGCTAAAAATGGGGTAGGTTTATGGGGCAAGTTTGTCCATTCCCATATTTTTTTGTCTCATAAGACTGTCATTCCAGAGCTCTACTTAGAAGAAATGAAGACATATAGTGACAACTTGAAGATATTTTCTACAGTTGCAAATTCAACTATTTAATACACTGATCCAATCTAAAAAACTGTGTGATATCTCAAGAAATGAAACATAGCATCATACAGAGACAAATTCATCTTCCTACAGTCTTTTAGGATTAAACATTTGAAGAAAATGTCTCTCTTTTTTTTTTTTTCCCCAGGGAACGAGGATGGAAGGATATGCAGATCCTTCTTCAGCTGCTCAGGATGCAATGGTAAATACAGTCAGGTGTGGGCATCTCTACCATAAAAAAGGAACAAATGCAAATGCTGAAAAGTGATTCAGAATTACTTAAAATCTTCTGACTTTTTTTTCTTTTTTTGGTATAATAGATTCTATGGGAAGCATGTCAGAGGAAAACAGGCGAACACAAAAACATGCTGCAAATGATACTGTGCAACAAGAGTTACCAGCAGTTGTGGATGGGTAATCCAGCAGTTCAACTGTTTGAACATACAGTGGAAAGGAAACATCTGACTTGCTAATAAACCATAGTTTACATACCAAGACACTCAGTGTGCAGCAGAGTATCAGCCTGAAACCTAACTACGAACTCTTGGAGCTCTCAGAATCCCACTGATGTTAATGGGATTTTGGAAGTAATGCAAAACTGGACTTTGCCTGATGACTACAGACAGCTGTAGATAGAACACATAGACATCAGAATGCCTAACAAAGGAGAGAAGAATGTGTAGTCAAAGAAAGGCATAGGCTATATATGGCTGCACTGAGTGTACACACAACACCACAGGATGAGGCAGATTTTTCTGAACTATTTTCATTTCCCTTAGTAGCTCTAAGCTATGAGTGAAAACACCTTGGGAGAGGCAGCTCGCGTATTTTCTACAAACATTTCTATATCAAAACACATTGCAATGTTGAAGCATTTCCATGGAAATTTCAAAGATGTTTTTGAAGGGGGAACTTCCATGGTCCACATCTGCTCTTTCTTAATGAACATACAAACACACAGAAACATAATGGGATGGTATTTTTAAAAAACTTAAAGAGTCAGACATAATTATAGACCGCAAAATATGTATGTATATACATGAGATCTTCCACTGCAGAAAAGAAATTTGTCTGCTTGCTGAGAAGTTTGAGATGTCTTTTGCTCTGCTGTGAAAACAAGTCAGCTTGGTGACAAGTATATCGCTGTGCAGCCAGCTGTATTTCTTATGCCAACTTGTAACAGTAGCTTAGAACTACTTCGCTGCTATGGATCAACCAAATAATTCTTCTATCACAACCTCCGTAAGGACGATGATGATGGGATTAACATAACATAACACACCTGGCTATGCTAATATTCCCAGAGATTTGAGGGTTCTGCCTGTAATGCTGTGTAAGTGTTGTAGCAGGCAGTGAACTGAACATATTCCTGCTTTCTTCAAGCACACGTAAGCATGCCCTGTATTTTTGTGCACGTAAGTCCAGATACTTGCATTACCTAGAGAGTGCCCATGTCTGGATACTGACATGTCACATGTATCATGTGATGGTTTCTCATGATCTTGGAACATTTGGACAGCTCTAGGCAATCTGAGCATGGAAGATGTCTTACTGACATGAATTTCTTACAAGTTTCATAAACAGAGGTTGGTAGAGAATTTATTAGAGCTTCCTGTGAAAAACAGATTTTGGTGTGCATTCATTTTAAACTGTATACGGGCGAATCTAGACTGTCCTCGAAGCCAGGTTTCAGACTACTCATTTAGATTGCTTTACTTGAGTGATATAAACTTAATGAAATATTGTAAATAAATAGGAGGAAAAAATAAAGTCAAGGGTTATAGTACTAGGGGTAAAAAGGCAAGCTGATCACTGCAAATGAACTAGAATAAAGGGAGATTTTTTTTTCCCTCAAGTTTTCCAGGAGTTCCAAAATATCTCTGGGCAAGATCTAGTAGATGCCATTAACGACTGTTATGATGGATACTTTCAAGAATTACTGGTTGCAATAGGTAACACAAATATTAATTTATACTTACAGCAGTATCTTAATAAATATCTAGAACGGTATATCAGAGCAAGAATATTCTTTTTCTGATATTTTTCTCCCATTTTCTCTCCTATGTTGTGTAACTAAAAGTTTGAGAGATAATTAGAGAAGGATACTTGAACAAAACTTCTGCTCCACACTTGCGTAAATCTAAAAAGGTATATATACAGCCTCAGATTCCAACTGAATTCTGAAGTGAGCAGAACTACTACCTGTTTGTTATGTGATAACAAATTTTGTGTGATCAATGATAAATGCATTAGCAACTGATTCCACACACCTTAAATCACTCACAAGTTTTTCAGGACTTCGCTAGCATACAAGCAAGTTCTAAGCTTTATCTGCCTTCATTTTCTATTTACAGAATAAAGTTAATAACATTTCTATATATACGTAATGTGAGAGTATTCACTGATATCTAATAAGCCCTTCTATGCCACTGTAATGGAGTACTTAACCAAAATAACTATCAGACTCCTGCAACTGGTAAATATAGTCACGGTTGTGAAAACTGGTAATTTTGAGTCATGGATATATATATATATACATACAAGCCAACAGAAATGATATTACTATAATCCTATGTTTACCTGCTGTAATTTCTTTCTCCTAGTTCTCTGTGTTCGTGACAAGCCTTCCTACTTTGCTTATCGGCTTCACAGTGCAATCCATGTGAGTAGTCATTCTTCACGTACCGTAAAAAATAGCTTCCCTACTTTGCTTGACTTGTTCAATCTTAAACAAATACTTACAAATCAATCTGCTCAATCTTTAAGGTATGATTGTGTGTTTGAAAACTTTTGGCACCCAGATCACTTTCAAAGCAGTAATGTCTACACAAGAGAACACAACAGAATTTAACATTAACAGCAAGAGGTTAAATATATTTAGATTCCTTTAAAAAGATCTGTCTGGTAAACACATTTTTTAAAACAAAAACAAAAACTGAAAGCTTCTATTTTCTCTGGATTCTATCTCCACCTGCTGTGCAGAACTGAAAGTGCACTTTTTGAATTACACACTTCTTTTTCCCTAGTGATTTAATAAGTATTGGAAATAATCAAATTATAAATTAGTGTTATGTGAAAACAAATGGTCAAATTTTCTTGCATGGCTCTATGTACGTATGCAGGTTCTTTTGTCTTTGTGTGTGAGTGCTAAACCACGTGAATACCAAGAAGAAATGTGGGTAAATGCAAGGAAAGAGATACAGATTATTCCTATAAGAAGTCACTTAAGACATTTCCTTTATTATTTTCACATTGGTGAAAATAATTAGACATTCATTAGTGAAAATAATAAGACATTATGTTATTTAGAAAATAAAATATAATCTTTTAAATGTTATCTTTAGAAGATGATCATAAAAGCCAGCCATGGGTAAAATATTGAGAATTGTTTTAGAACATGAATGGCAAAAAATTAGATTCAAGGCAGAATCACAGAGCAAAATATTCAGCAAGGCTTCAGCAGGGCCCCAGTGTCCTCCTCCAGATGCTGGTGCTACTGCTGTCACCTGTGTGGCAGCAAAGAAACAGGGAGAATCCCATGGGCAGGAAGGAAGGGGCAGTACTTGGAATGGTCAAAAATGATTCTGCCACATGACATGAAAAAAGGTTGCCAAAAGTAGCAGGAAATAACAGCTGTCAGGAAAAGTGATGTTTCTCAAAGGTCCTGTATAGATAGTTTTATTCTGTATTATATTCAGATAACGTGTGTGATGCATTCAGGTAACTTCAAAAAGTTTTGAATGATTAAGAATAAACACACGCATCTTGTTTTAATTAATGTCTTCTTCTGTTTTCACAAACTGTTTTAATGAATGCAGATAATTCTTTCAAAGAAATACAAGAACTTAAAGTGCGTCTGCTTTTGCAATCAGGCCACGTCCAGATTACAACAAAAGCTTTTTACAAATCCATTGCAATATAATAAAATCCACACTGGATTCCGATGCTTGAAATCACAGCCCACAGTAGCTTACAGGAAAGATGTCAATCTAGCCAACAAGGAGATTTCAATATGAATGTCCGGACGGTAAAACTACCCTTGGCTTTATGCACTCTAAATTGGTAATCAGGAGCCCAAATCTGTTTCGATTACTTTTATTGCCACTAGGTGTCTCCATTCTCCACATAATTACAATATGAAAAATTGTTCAGAAACTTGAAACACAAGCTATGTACGTTCTAAATCAATGATTAAAAATCACAGTGAACTCACACTGGGGAGCAGGTGTTGTGAAATAGATTATTGGCTTTAGTGTAGTTTGAATGAACTCCCTAAGGAGCCACAACAGCTAACTATAAACAGATCACCTACGACTACTGGCAAAAGTTTGGATTTTTTCCTTTTTGGAAGTTTCAGTGCATGATTAAAACACTGATATGAGGGAATCTCTGCTATTCACTAACATGCCTTCTATCATTCAAGCATGTGAAAACTATGTAGAAGCCTCTTAGTAAAGGAATATAAGGTTTTGAATGCTTGTACTCCTTTAAAACCTAGAGTATCTTTACGGGTGGCCTAATTAATTCTCTTCTTATTAAAAATTAAAATAAGCATATACAGATAGACAGACACACATTGCCCAATTGCCAGGTTTCCTCACATCTTCTTTCTTTTTTAGGATTTTGGGTTTCACAATAAAACAGTCATAAGGATTCTCATTTCCAGGAGTGAAATTGACTTGATGACTATACGGCAGCGATACAAAGAGAGATACGGGAAATCGCTCTTTCATGACATCAAAGTAAGCTTTTACACACTGCTGCATACTATCAGCACAGGCACCATTTGCAAAGCCCTCTTGGAAAAACCCATTCAATCCCATGGATTAAAAATAAAATAGTAAAGTATAGTATCCACAACATATTTTCTCAGTGCCTCAGGCTTACCTAGGTAAATGAGCAGTGAATTCTCGACTTACTCTCATCCTTTGTGATTTTATCCCTTCCCAGTAGGAAAAGGGGTATATAAACAGGGCAGAGCAGCGTATTCTGAGAAATATTTGCATGAAACGTTTCTTACACTAATCAATACCATCTTCTTTTGCACTGTCCTGCAAGGTTAATATCAGACTGCTGTTACTCCTGTCTGGTCTTACCCTTGTGTTTAAGTATCAACCTTCAGAAAGACTTTTCCTCTTGCACTCTTGCTCTGTATCTTAAATCATAACCCTGGTACTGCTGAATAGTACAAAAATTACTCTTGCTAAGACACTTCACATTTTTTATGTTGCTACATTCCAATTACAAGAGGTGCAAAAGCTATAAGAAATCACTTACGGTATTTTGCTATTGAACTTGAGAAGTGTTAAACAGAATTGATCAAACTTTTCAAAGGTAGATCATTTGCAGGTGCCCAAGCAGCCAAAGCCTGAGGTGTGTGAAATTAAAAAGTCGGAGACCAGAATCCTTATGAAAACACTGTAATACTTAAGAAAACCTTCCAACTACACTTGCCACACAGAAAGAGAAGAAAAATTAAGAAGTTGTTGTGGGTTAACCCAGCAGGCAGCTCAGCACCACACAGCCATTCACGCACTCCCACCTCCCAGTGGGATGGGGGAGGAAATTGAAAAAAAAAAACACAAGATGAAACTCGTGGGTTGAGCTAAAACTAAGATAGAAAAGGAAGGGCGAAACAGTAGTAATGACAATACTTATATATATTTACAAAACAAGTGCCACACAACCCAACCGCTCACCACTTGCCAATCAATGCTCAGCCAGTCCTCAAGCAGTGGCAGCCGCTGCAGTCAACTGCCCTCAGTTTTACAGGTTTTTTCACATTATGTTATCCAGTACAGAATATCCCTTTGGCCAGTTTAGGTCAGCTGTTCTGGCTCTGTTCCCTCCCAACTCTTTGGACACCCTCAGCCACCCTCTCACTGGCAGGACAGCTGGGAAATGGAAACATCCTTGGCTCTGTGCAGCACTGCTCAGCAACACCTAAACCATCACTATGTCACCAGCATTGTTTTTCTCTTAAAGTCAAAACATTGCATCGTACCAAACACTATGAAGAACATCAACTGTGTCCCAGATGAAACCGAGACAGAGGTATAGTCACAGCATTTTTTTCTCTTGCAGCATTTTGCTTCAGGGCATTATGAGAGTGCTTTACTTGCTATCTGTGCTGGTGATGCTGAAGATTATTAACGACGAAGATGATGGATTCTGAAGGCTGGATAAATCTATTTTAAATGGAAATTAAAGCTATACACTACACACTGCAACTGTAAGAGATATCTAATCTTCATAAAAGAACAGAAAAATCGGTGAAAAACATTTGATAATTTCAAATCTTTTTTGAGATGTGAAAAACATAAACAAACATTGTCAAAAACATGGTTTTATCACTATTTTGAATGAATATTTCTTTTACTGTTGTTAATGTAAATTAATGGAAGAATTAGTGAAAGCACTTCATGTAAGCATACTTTTATCTTCTAGTCTTGCAACACCCCATACCTTAGGCAATAGGCTCAGTAATCCTTTCATTCTATTCACTTCAATTTTGAAGAGAAAAAAACCATTTTACTGTGTTTACTTTTAGCAACCCCATTTCCTCCTTGAAGTGATTTCCATTATTTTCTTTCCCACTTCTTATACCTCAGATTTTATGCTAACAGTGTTGTTTCAGTTACTATCAAGCTAAGCATTTGTCCCAGTTCATTATCAGTCACTCACCAAACAGTTGTTTCTTATTCTCTTCCATTTAGCACACACACTTAATGCATTTCCCCTTTTCTTTTTGAAACTAATGAAAAATTTAGAATCAATTATCACCAAGCATTCTTGATATAGTGCCGTGCACTGAAATCACTGGAAGATGAACCATTACATGGCTTTCTGTAGAGAGCATCACTCAGCATGCCCAAGGATTAAATTTTGAAATTTCCTTTGCACCTTTGTGATTCAAATCATTAAATGGAGTGTTGAGGTACTTCCAGCACGTCCCATATGGCACGAGTCATGAGCTAGCTAATAACAGCTAACACTACACCTCCAGAAGAGGTTCAAAGCTGCAGTGCTCCTTAGAGTACTTGCAAGCACAGGCTGAGAACATTTGGTGGCAACTCCTACTGAAGTGAACAAAGGTGTACGGACCCTTCTCAAGTCACCATCCCAAAGGAAAACATAACACTACTTTGAAACAATTGTGAGTCTATTAAGTCTATCAACTAAAGTTTCTAGCCCACGCCATTTGTGCCTCCTGCCAGTCTCTTCTATAGAGATTTACAGGGGAAAATGAGGTAATATTACACGCAAGGAATTGTCCTGTGTTCTTTTTGTGGCTGTTCTGTTTGTTTGTTTGTTTCCTGCAGCTACAGCTTTTCCATCATGACAGTCCTTTGATTTGTTTAAAGTCAGTGCCGTGGCTTTGCTGCCATTACAGCTCGGTGTGACACATAAAGCACTGCTGTAAGAACATACAGACACGGGGTTGTTTCTGTGCTGCTTGCACCCGCACCAGCTCCCATCTGAAAACAACATAATTTCAGTACACCTTGCTTTTTGCAAACACTGATCTTACGTTGCAACATGATTGCTTTACAATAAACTTGCAATTTTAGTCGAGTTCCTCTCGAGTTGGACAAATTCCAAAATATTTGAGGTAGAAAATGCCATTATTGAGGCAGAACTCTGGAAAGAAAGGCTCTAGGAGGAAAATTAACTCCATCCAAAAATAAGCTAGAGACGAACACTATGCCAATACATTATCCGCAGCAAAATCCTAAGTTACACTATGTGTATATATGTAGAATATATACTGTATTAAATTATACTATAGTTTTGCAACAGTCGTTACAGGCAACTAATCTCACCAGTGTGGGGCATCTTTGCTTTAACTCTGCATCCTTGCAGACAGCAGAGGAAACACCTCTCTCAACTGCAAACTTCTTGGAGCACTCTCTCCTGCACACTGATCTCAGGCACTCCGGGCCCCACAGCGGACGCCCCACACGGACACCGCGCTTCCCGCCCTCATCGCCCCGAGCGCGAGCTTCGCCGAGGCGAGCACGCACAAAATGTCGGCGCGGCGCTAGGTAGAGAGCGGCAAGCGCCGCCAGGCACGCGCAGGGAGGGAGCGGCTCCTGATCGCATAGCCCAACCATAAGCTCCGCTCTGATTGGGCAGAGGACTCGTCAATCTCGTACCCTCCCCCAATCGTCACCGGGCCTCTCGGTGCCCCGCCTCCCCGCAGTCGGGTTCCACTTCCTGGGAAGTTGGCCGTTGGCAGCAGCCGTTGGAATCGGGGCCATCTGTGCGGAGCTGGAGGCGGCGGAGCGGCGGGGCGAGCCGGGCCCGGCCCAGCTGGAGC
>WBMW01000421.1:332197-344775 GCA_013396635.1 Penelope pileata | reverse complement strand
GGCGCCCGCGCCCCCGCCCCCCCGCCTGCTCATCGCAGATGGAGGCCAGCCTGACGTGCGCCGTGTGCCTGTGCCTCTTCGAGGAGCCGGTGACGCTGCCGCTCTGCTCGCACAACTTCTGCCGGGACTGCGTGCTGGAGTGCCTGGCCTCGGCCGAGGCCGCCCGCGCGCAGCAGCAGCAGCGGGGCCCAGGCCAGGCCCGCGTCGCGCGCTTGGGGCCGGGGCCGGGCGGCGCGGCCGGGGCGCGGGTGCCGTGCCCGCTGTGCAGGAAGCTCTGCCCGCTGCCCCGCGGCGGCGCGGCCGCGCTGCCCATCAACACCACCCTGGCCGAGGTGGTGAAGCTGTACCGCGCCGGCACGGCCCGAGCGAGCGAGGCGGAGCCGGGCCCGGGCCCGTCACCCCAACTGGCGCTCGGGGGGAGCTGCCCGAAGCACCCGGGCCGGCTGGTGCAGCTGTACTGCCGCATGTGCCGCCGGGCGGGCTGCGGGCAGTGCGTCTCCGAGGAGCACCAGGGCATCTTCCACTCCGTCAACCTCCTCGACACCGTGTACCAGGAGGAAAAGGTCAGCGGGGGCTGCGAGCTCGGGCTGCCCTCGGGGGAGCGCGGTGGGTGCCTGGGGCCCGTGGTTCGGGAGGGTGCAACTCTCCTGAGGGGCAGAGCCCCGCCCGCAGAACCCGTGTTTGTAGGGCTGATAGAAGCGCTGCGGGTATAGGGCATTCCACCTTTAGAAAGAGGCAGTTTAGGTAAAAGCGAAATATCTTCCTGCTTGGGTGAAAGCAGCTGTGGGGCCTGGCTGCCTGCGTGGGGTGGCAGCGGTCTTTGCCGGGGCAGCCAGGGCTGTGGTAGAGGGCTTGTCCTGCCCTGGTGAGCATCAGGAAGGGCATGGCAGGACGGCTGTGTGGAGGCCAGGAGGGGTGGCTGCTGTGCCTTAGGAAAGTTGTGTCGGCACCGCTTTCCCTCCTGTCTGTCCGGAAACCGGGGAAAAGAGCCTGCAGCAGACAGTTCATGTTGAATTTGGTGAACACGCAGTGAGGCAAAGGAGGAAAATAAGTGATAGTGTTGGTTAAAACAAAAATGACTTTTTTTATGGGTAGCTTTCTGTTTTACCAGGGTTGGGCGTTTTTATTAAAAAAAAAAAAAAAGTAAATATCATACACTTGCTTGTCAAACCGGAACAACAGCGTTCAGAGTTGTGACAGATGTGGGTGGGAGGGAACAGGGTATAAAAGTAAATAAAAAGCGCTGAAGGAAATAATGTGTTAGCTAGAAAGTAACCATGTAGCCATCGTAGCACCATGCCTTGTACATGAGCCCAAAAGCATTGCTTCCAGAGAACTAACAGAAGCAAATTTATCTACTGCTCTAGGAAAGCGTGAGATGTAATTAAAAATGTTTTGAATCTCTGCTTTTGTTTAAACGTTGGACCCTATGATGTGGTTCTGGACAACTACTGAAATATGTTTATTTCATGGAGTTACTGAAGTCATAATAAACACTTCTATTGTCTTACAGTTAAACTTCTTTGGCAGTCTAAAAAAAATGAGAATAATAAATGAGAAGCTGATGAATGAAATCTCAAGTCATCCACACGATGCTGACGTGAGTGACACATGCTGGCTTTTTAAGTTTGTGGTTGCATATAATGTTTTGGTAACACCAGTTTGGTTCTGATGATAGGTTGATTCCAGCACAGAGCGTGCTGCTGCTTCGCGTGACATAGCTGTGTCCTGAACTTAAAGATATTACTCCACGTTGTCACTGCTGCTGCATCTTCATGTGTCTTTCTGTTCTCCTGCTTCTAGATTGCGCTGAATAATGAAGTAGAGATAGTTGTACTGGAATTTGGAGAAATCCTCAGAACTCTGGAAATGAAGAAACAGCAGTTGATAGAAGATCTTGAAAATCAAAGAAGTAAAAAAGAGAAGGAATTTGAGATTTGGAAGAAAATAAAAGAAACTCAGAAGAAAACCACTGAGAATTTTTTGAAGGATTGTGAAAACCTTGTTCATGAATGTGATCCCCAGCGCTTCCTGGAGGTGACTGTCTTTTTTGTTTTTGACTTGGTATCAGTTGCATAGCAGAGCCCAGGTGTTGTACGGAGCTTGATAGGTTACACAGTGCGATAACAACTGGATCAGGAAAAGCAAATCCAACAAAAGAAAAAATGAGGACTAAAATTATTTGACTCCACACTTAACAGTGCTAAAAAAAAGTAGTGCTTTTCATTTTAGAAACATTCGAAAAGCTTTCTTTGTAGCAAATCAATGATATTTAGTGAATCCACATGTTTTCTTCATGTTCAGAAGTGATGAAATTAATGTTGACTGTAGAGCTGTTGATGTAACAGCTAATAGATTATGCTGCCAGCTATGAAGGTAAGCTGCCTTCACATGCCAGGTAGGGAGTTATTTAATTCTGACATCAGACATATGATGTAATTTGACTGCTTTGAAACTAAAATACAGGTTTTTTTAATTTTAGTGCAATAATACCTTAAGAGCAGTTAGCAGAGGTTCCCCTCACTAGGAAGTATTCTTTCATTTGAATATTTACAAATATCTGAAATGGATTATATAACCATATAGGTCATGATTTATTTTTTTTTTATCTGAATGCTTTTATTTGTTTCTGAAAGTACTTTTTTTTCTTTAACATTTTATATTACAGGATAACTCATAGTCCTAGGCATACCTTTTTCTTATGATTGGTGCTCTTTTATTTATATTAATTGCGTTAATTGGTTTATCTCCTGTAGTCTAGTGACATGAAGGCAGGGAGTTTAATTTCTGAAGTATTTTGATAAAGTAGTAATCTCCTTTTGAAAATTGGAGGAAAAATCTCCAAGTGTAACTCTAAATACATCCATTTCTCACAAATTCTTGTTTTATTTATAGGTGGCCTGTGGCTTGAATACAAGGTATATATTTATTTTTTTTATGCTTTTTTAGTTCTTGTGTCATTATTTTCTTAGTTTTTAATCTTATAGTTACTTGGCATACAAGCAGATATATCAACTTGAAATTAAAAAAAATGTTTGGTAAATAAGACATTAATGCTTTTAGAATTTTGGATGCTCAGTATTCCAAATATTAGGAAATCTGTCAATTTCAGTGGGGGATTATCTGTGATTAGAGAGAAATTAGTCTCTTGATTTGGCTCTCTGACCAAAACTGAGTGTAGGAATTTATCAGTCAGTGATAATTGTGTATTTCTCCGGTATCTTATTTAAATTCAAGCGCACTGAAGCATATCTGAGATTCTTAGATGTCTTGTATAGCTCTAAGAATGTGTATGGAGATTATATAATGTGATTTTTAGTACTGGTTTTCAATTTTTTTTCGATGAACTAGATAGAGGGACTCCTTTTTGCAATTTTCATTGCGTGTGAAACTTAATTCAAATGACTTGTTTCTTAGAATTTTTGTGAAACTTAGGACTTGACAACATTTTACTGAAGACTTTTTTTAATTTCTGTTTTACTGACTTTAATACTTGTGTAATTTTTTTTTTTTTGGTTTTGTGTTAAATAGCTGTAATCTTGTTGCTGGTATGTACCATGCACCTTAAGAAAGAAGTGTGTGTTTGCTGTTTCCTTTTCCAGGATGAAAACTCATATTGACCTGATGAATATAGCATCTAGCTATGAAAAACCGCCAGAGTATACTCAGAAGAAAATGGATATCAAACCCGTGATTAATGAAATCTTGGCTTTGAAATTAATGCCAGTTAATGCAGGTGAGGTTAAAGGTAGGGAAGAAAGACTTTATGTAGGACAGGATTCAGAGCTTCCCTCCAGTTACCTGCAGCTGGTGGTATTGTTCTAAAAGAATGGGCATGGCAAGGGTATCCAAGAGTTTTGAAAGCATATGAGCAGTGGAATGGAACATAAATTCATTAAGAACTTTCTTCGAAACATACTGATGTGCTTTCTCTAGGAAGTCCCTAGTCTGTATTTCTGGAAGCTGGGGGAAGAATTGTTGTAATTTTCCTGTGCATCCAGTACAGCTACTGTTGCTGAATCAGAAGTTATTTCATTAAATGTTTTAATTAAATGCTGTTGCCCCATCGGGGCAGGTGTCTCCAGGCATTTAGAAAAGCTTGTAAGCAGGCCTCTTAGCTTTTATCACAGAAGATCAGCGCAGTACTAGGGTTCTGATTAAGGCAATATAATGGTGTTCTTGATTGGAATCTGTTTAGATACAAAGGAACCTTTCAGTAAATTAAATATAGGAATAACATAATCATATATGACTTGTCATTGTATCACACACTTCTTGGATTTTTGATGTTTTGTTTTGCTTTTGTTTGCCTTTTGGAAGTGAAGTCCAGCCAGTGCCTTTCAGGATTGTACCTGCAGCCTATGTTTCATTGTCTGTTATGTCTTAAATTTTAAAAATACCTACTGATTAACAGCATAAGCTTCATATTAAAGCAATATTTTCGTTGATTTATAAAGATAAATCTTTTTCTAGCTATAACAGTTTTTTTTCTCTTGATAATAGTAGCATTGTGTCCCATACTTAGTATGCTCTCCATCAGTGTTGTTTGTCTTTCCAATAGACCTACCTTCTGGAGGAAGCGAGAACGCAACAAAAAATATTACAAAGCAGTGGCAGGACCAGAAGAACATATCCAACACGTTTCTTGTAAGTTGTTGACTGTGAGGCTGTGATTCTGTATTTTGTTTATCTTATGGAAAAAGAAATATAATGTCTGCTGCAAAACATTTTTCAGCCAGTAGCCGGACAGGACGAGGTGCTAACAGGCGGCGCTAGGATCTGTACTCGCTTAATGTCAATATCAGAAATGCCAGCGTTTCAAAATATGAGTCATGAGGTATGACTGAACATCTGGTGTAAGTATGGCTAAGTTACTATTTGTTACGATACAGCATTCTACCTATACTTTTGTACTGTCTATCTTAGGTGTTTTGGTTTAAGTTGTTTTTTCATTTGGTGTTTTTATTTCCTTTAAGAAAGGAACGTTTCTAATTCTGGAATGTGAATCTGACTGAATTATTTCAAGCTACCAGAATTTTACCTTTTTTTTTTTTTTTTTTACCCCCTTTAGAAACAATCTTACTACTGACTTCAATTATTTATATTTGTGTATATTTTAGTTAACTCTTTTTATACACACCTTCATCTTTCTAATCCAAATAAGCTTCTCTATTGCCTATTTGAAGAGGAAATAATTGGCCTTTCTTCTGTTTTCTGAAGATAAGAGAAAATCCTCATATTCTGACATGAAGCTGAATCCAGTCTCCCCTTTGCATAATCTCTGATCTAGTTATACAACTAGATTTTCTTCTTTTTCAGTTATGTCTGGGTGGTTGAGTGTATATTGTTCTGCGCAGGAAGAACCTCATTACAGTTAGCAAAGCATTGCTGGGAGTGAATCACATAATACGTGTTCTGAGAATGCTAATTACATGATTAAATGAGGAAGTTTCTTAGGTCCTTTGAATGCAGAATTATTTTTCTTCTATTTTGAAAAAATCTCCTTTATGTGCATGATGACACTAGAATTTATATAGTTAATTATATCCAGTAAAATACTGAATTGGTTTCAAAAGGTTATTTTTTATGAGTTTGAGAACTTGTCAATGTCTAAGCTAGTGTATTTAGTTATTTCTGGTTTTGGTAGCCACTTAACTACCTTTTCCTGTAGTCTCCTATTGCAGTACATACTTTGTCATCAGGGTATCATGTGTATCTTATTCAATTGTTTTTACATTTTTTCCATAACAACTTTCATAGCCTTCTGCTAACTGCAATGGAAAAATAAGTCATAAATGCTATAGAATATAAAAAAAAAAAAAAAAAAACCCTGTTCTTCAATCATAAGAGCTTTTTGTAAGCTCTGCATTCACAAATACTCCTTTTTGCTTAATAATATCTTTTTTTCTGTAATTGTAGGAACTACGTTATAAATACTACATGGAATGTCAGAAACTCAGTGAGCTCAAGACACAAGCTTTACCTGAAAATAAAAACTCTAAATCTGTGGCTGCTGAGGCTTTGAAGGATGAATCCTCAGGAATTGCTCCTGTATCTTCACCTACTAAAGCAAGTAATGTGGATAGAGTACAAATGGAAACCCTGTTAAGAGAAGGTGGTACTGATGAGATGAGCTTTTCTAGAGCCAATAATCACAGCATCCCATCCAGCAATAGTAGCTTATCCAAAACAAGTGGTGGCTCAAACTCAGTTCGTGAGAGAAGTTCAGAAGAAGGAATCACTCCAGCCTTACCAGAAAGCTTGGAACATCAAGAAATTAAAGAAAAACTGCCAATACAGTCATCAGCAGTTACTGTTTCTGACAACATGGACACGCATTCTAATGTTTCATTGGGCTTAAAGCCAGCAGCATCAGTAGCTGTTACTGTTTCCAATTCAGAGTTTTTAGATGCTTCTGCAGACAGACTTTCTGCTTCACCTTTTGCTTTCGGTGCATGTAGCAACTCATTACCTAGATTTATTAAAGATGCAGCTGCATTTTCCTTGAAGAAGAAAGACAGTAAGTATGCTTTCCCTAAGTTTTATCTAGGAAAATGTGATCATGGAGATAAAATAGAAACGCAGGATGAAAGCAAATCTAGAAAACAGAGTTCCATAGCCAAAAGCACAGTTTCTGATGCTTCAACCAGTTGCAATTTAGAATTGGCAGAAAGTCAGAAAACAGCATTCTCATTTTCCTGTAACAATTCAGAAAGAGAATGTTTTGCAGCATCGGGAATCAACAATTCATTTAAGACTTTATCCTCATTTTTTAACCACTCTGAGAAGCCATCTGACCAAAATATGCTATCTTACATGGGAGAAAGCGCATCTCTCAAGAAAACTGCAGAAAGTGGTACACTGAAACAATCTGTCTCAAGGGAACAAAAAGCTATTGCCTCTGAGTCCATCACAACTGTACCTTACAGTACTTCAGAAACCACCATTGCAGCTGAGGTGAATGTCACTTCTGAGTCCCCCCTTCCACACAGCAATTGTGTATCTTGCTTTGAAAGTAACGATTTTCAGTTGCCTTCACCAATATTTTCATTTGGAAGTATTGGCAAAAATAACTCTGATTCTCTGCTTTTGTCTAGAAATGGTACTGACAAAACTGAAAAAGAACAAATGAAGTCTCTTGAAAAAACAGCTCTAAATCTGGGAAGTTCTGTGTCTCCAGAGTGTGCAGAGCCTGCTTCTGTACTTAGTCATCCAAAATATGAAGGCTCTTTTCTTTGTATGAACTCACCTAAGCAAACTGGAAGCGCAGACCTAATTACTGATAGTAATTCTTCTTGTAGTCAGCCTTTATACTCAGCTGTCCTTCCTGTTAAAGATGAGAATGCATCTTCCACTCAAATTACTATTACTTTAACAAAACAAAAAATAAAGGTAAAACATCAAGAAAGTGAAGTTGCTGCTGAAAGCAGCTATTCCTGTCCTGGGAGGGAAGATGAACCTGAGGCTGTGCTGTTTCAGAATGCAGCTTGTTCTACTCCTGGTGCATGCAGTGATTCACCTTCAGTAGGTTTCGTACTTAGAGTAAATGAGGCCAAAGGACTGCCAAGTGACAGCGATTCTGACACTGAAGAGCTAAGTCAAACGTCGGTGTCTAGTGATACCAGCAGTGCATCAGAATATTTTTCTGTTGCAGAAGACAAAGAATCTGCTAGAAGAAAATCGGAGACTTGAAGAGAGTGAAATGGAACATAACTATACTTAGGACGGAATTAAATAAACGCTGCATAACAAACAGTGGGAATGCCTGTGATCTTACAGCTGTTTTTCTTGATGAATCTTGCTAATGAAGGTATCTGTTAGCAACATAGCTGCTTATCAGCAAGTACCATGTACTCAAGTAAACTTTTGTACAGATCCAAACTGAAAAGCAACCAAAAATAACATCATCTTAAAAGATTTAAGAATGACATCTTTAAGAATGCAGACCTTCCAGGAAGTGCCACTGGAGTACGTGTGGGTAGTAGGGAGAGTGAGGTGTCCCTGAAAGCAGGCTCACTGAAGCCTCAGCAGCAGGAAGCACTGTATAGCTCGTCTAGTACAACAGCACTTGCACTAGGGTTACACTTGCACTAGGGTTAAGTTGTTAGGAGAGTATGGACAACATCGTTCTCCTGGTAAGCGTGGAAGAGCCATGGGGAAATAAAGGGTGTTGAAGACACTACTGAAAAGCTTTGATCTTCCTTTGACTGTATTCTTTCTCTATGCTGTATTTAATGGATATTGAAGGTACAACTCCTAATTTAGTTTCAATATTTTTTTTTATGCATTTGAAACCGAAATTCTTCAACATTGTTCTTGGTATACGTGGAAGTATATCAGCTGCACTTCTGAAATGCTACATTTACAAAAATTAATTCAATTTTCAGTTCCTTTTGACAGCAATTAGTAGAGAAATATTAACTTTCTGCTTTGATGAGATTGTTATAATACAGCTTTTAAAACAAAATCTCCTTCAAACCTTGTGCAACAACAGGAAAAAAGGAAAATTGCACTTCTAATTGTATGTATGCATTATCTAGAACTCATTGAGTTTTTAGTTTCTGAAATATGATACAAAGTGAGGAAAAAAACTGTCATTTCTAATTTATTCACCATCCTTTCGTTTGTTCACCTTGTCTCCAAGAGATGTGTGTGCTGTAGCTGTTAGAATACTTGGATGGTAGCGCTATGTCAGATTAGAAGTCTTTCATTTAGTGTTCACTTCCCGGCAAGAACTGGTGCCAGGTGTTAAATAAACCCTGCATTAGGTGGATATGTCAACTGGCAGCTTTATCTTCCATTGGTGTCTGTGTTATAGTAAGGAAGGTGGCAAAAATTCTTTGTTTTATAGTTTGTAATATATATGTTATGTTTATATACAGTTTATGTTAAGTCTTACTATTTTTCCAGTTTTCTCCTAAGAGTTGTTCTACTTTTATCTCTAAACATTCTTGTCATTTTTTCCTGAATGCAGAGAAGTGTTAAAAAGGCATTAAGCTAAATTCCTGTAAGGCAAAGCCTGAGTGTGATGGTAATGGCAGAGTCCTGAATGGATTGGATCTCACTATGAGGAAGACAGGAGCAATGGTGACAGATCATCACCTGTAAAACTTGTTGCTAGATCTCTATAGTTAAGAAAATGTTTTGTTACACTGACAAAAAGAAAAAAAAATGTGATAATGTTATTCAGAAATCCTGCTGAGCGTCTTAAAATTACTTACTTGGAATGCATCTTCTGATAATTGCTATTTACAGTATTTCGTGAGTTTGATAAACTAGACACTTTCACTTTTAGTGGAAGGACATCATAAAATTACAAAGCAAATAAACAGACTATGGTGCACTGTTTTCAATAGCAGAAATTGTTGATGTGTGGTTTCAGTACAGTCCTAGAACTACTTTTCAGGCATGGCAAGTTGTAGTTTAAGTGCATAAGTGACAGATCAGAGCTCAGTATGAAGCTTTCGCAGAGGAAACTGCAATACTCTTGTATTGACCTTTTACAATAGGTCATAGTAAAATGGACAGCAATTTTCTGATATCTTCAAAAGTTGATTCTTTAGGTTTAACTTAATCACTTTTTAAGACTTAGATCTCTTTCTCTTGACTCCTTAGTAAAAGTCATAAAAGGAGTGAGGTGTTTCTTACACTATTAAAAGTGATACATGGACTGCTGTTACTATAATACTTTGAGACACTGCAGTTTAAAGCATAAAATTAGTACCCTGTGATATACATAAATCTGTTTTTCATCTCCTATCACATGCTTACTTTTCAAATAACTGAACACACACTGTGACCTATTCTCACTTTATTTCTTGGTCAATGAATTGTGTGTTAGCTGGAAAGATGAATATGGCAAGATCTAAATAAAGTCACTTCTACTCTGGTTGTGCAAGATTTGTCTGTACAGGGCATGACTTGCCAGATTAAGAGTAAATCTTACTGAGTACATTTTGTTTTTCACACAGAGTAAAAGTGGTATCTTCTATGTTCTGTGTTAGTCCTAATTTTAAAATTTATGGACAAACTTCAGCCAGTTAATGGTAGCTCAGCAGTGCTACCTGACTACAATTTCCGTCCCCTCTGCCCTGGTATCTCCCAGCAACACACTGTACTTGAGTAGGTTAATGCTGCCTAGAGAGATTTCAAGTCAGAAAAAACTCATCAGTGTTCAGCTGATGAACACCTGAGCTAATTCATAGGAAAAGGATACTGAGTTGTCCTTAGCATATTTTGCTTATTATCAATAGAGAATACTTTCACCACTTTCACTTCTACCACAGTTATGTTTGGCAATGAGAGATGCTGTCAGACTGACTTTCCTGGGTTATCTACACATTGTATGTGTGTGTATGCATATGTATATTTAGACCACAAGTAGACAAATGAGTGGTTAAACTGAAGAATTGTCCAAGTAAGAAAACTTTCAATTTTTACAGCTAAAAAAAAAAATAAAATCAACATTGTAATCAACCTGTGTTGCAAGGAATTTTGACAATTACTAAGCTAATGGTGCCTTGGCTCTTTCTGACTCTATAAGGGTACAGCAGATGAAAAATGAGGCAACTTAATGTATGGTGAACATTTTATTAAACTTCATTTTAATACAAACCTTCTTTATGCTTAGTTTTGTAGACTAAAACTGCAGACTGAGTTAAAATCTTCTATAAAAGTTCATGAAAGTACTACATAATAAAACCTTGAAAAATAATTAGAGCAATGAATTTGATTCTCGTTGCCAAAGAAATGAGCTGAAAGTTTCCGGTGCTGTCCTACATACACCTAGTGAGATTAGCTCCTGAGATCTGTTACAGTCACTCAATATATTTGACAACCATCTTAACATAAATCGCTGTTTGAAAATAAAACTGAAATAACAGAATGTGCCTTACCTTAATCTGCAATCTCTTAAAAAACAATAATTGACATAAGAATAGCTAAAATACTAACATGTCAAGATCAATTTCCTATGTAAACTTCACATTCTTAATATTGGGTTTTATTAAAATCTGATAATATTTGAAAACTCAGTCACTTCCTAATTTAAAAGGCAGTTCATTGTGTGTGGTAAGAGTATTATGTAGTACTTGTTTTTAGATTTGGGTTCTTCAATGGTTTTCAGATTTGTTTTGTGGGTTGTTTTTTTTTTCCCCAACATACTCTTGATCATCAATGGTAGCCAAACTGCTACTATGGATGCGTTCCGACTTCACTGAACTGCATTCAATTTGCTTTGGTACACTTCACCTAGTTTTTGAAATGCCAGTAAAACGTTATCATTTGGATCATCACACAGTTCACTCAGTGATGTTCTGTTTAAAAAAAAAAAAAAGAAAAACATTATTTAATTTTAGTATGTTTTTTTCTTTATAAAAGACATTCAATACTAAAAGCACAAGTTGATCATACCCTATGGACTTAATGAGGAGCGTAAAATCCTTGAGCATGTAGTAAGCATCTCCTTCATTTAACCTAAAAAAGAAAAAAATTCAAATAGGTATCAGACTGTTGCCCTGTTCAAGCCTGCCAAGTAGGTTGGGTAAGGATGCAAAGAGCATTTTGCAGTGGGGCTACTGTAGAATAACTCTAAGCTATAGAAATGCATGTTTCTATAATTACACTAAGCCTGCATGACTCATAGTTGAAAAAGAAAGTAGTATTTGGAACATGGTTCCAGCTCTTTGAGTAACTAAGTTTTCCAAAGCTAAACAGGAAGGCTGTCTGCTTCAGATGAAACTGCCGACTAAATTGAATTGGAGATATAGGAGAGTAGCTTTCTACTGATGGCTAAGACACTATACAAAGAGGGCCACTAATTGGTGGAACCCAGCTTAAGAAATCTCAGTTCCAGGTAATTAAGGATACCACATCAGTATTGTACTGAAAATAATTGGCGTATTTCCTTGTTTCTTGATAGTGTGGCATTCATGCCAAACTCCACTATTGTATGAAGAGCAGTGCATGGAATACATGAATGAATTGTTGCCAGATTCTTCTTTGAAAAGCTTACCAAAAAAGGAAAAAGAAAAAACAAGCAAATATAATATTGCCCTAGTTGCCTCAGGAGGCAGAAAGAGGTGGTGTTCACAAATAAGAGTTGATTGGCTTTGAGCATGAAGGCAAAATAAAGAGATTTGATGGAGTTGTTGGGAGAGGAAGCTTGTGGGTGATATTTTTTTGATCTGAGGTTGGGGATAAAACATGAATGGCTTGATTAAGAAGGGTAAGCTGAAAGCGTTTTATGAAGAGAAGTAACATTTATGGACAAGGTTATGGAAAGCTGGTAAGGAGATTCAAAGGAGAAAGGGATTATGATGAAAATGAAGAGATGCTACATACAGCAGATGCATCTCTAAGAGACTGAAAAGGATGACAGGTTTTTAAATGATGAGAGCAAAAGAAAATCTCAAATTCTGTTTCTGGGATGAAACAGGAAAATGATACTGTTTACGTTGCCCAATTAAGAAGGTGAAAGAGTGTTCAAGTGTTCAACAAAGACTTTTTGGGGGTTGTTAGGATCTCTGTCAGTGAAGGTTTGACAGCTTCTTCAAAAGTGTTTGTCTTTTTTTTTTTTT
>WBMW01000421.1:307962-332161 GCA_013396635.1 Penelope pileata | reverse complement strand
AAAAAAAAAAAAAAAGTTAGTCTGGGGTTTTTAACAATTAAAAAAGATCAGGAAAGATTTCGAGATGAGGAAGCCCAATGCAGTAGCCTAACAGATGCGAACACAGTAGTTTGGTCAAAAAGTAAAAACAGATAAAAGGGGAAATTCATAAACTTCGTTTGTTTTAAAGAAAGAGACAAGGGAGCATTTAGAAAAAAAGACTGAAAACTCCAGTTTTGGAAAAGCTAGAGCATATGTGATCCAGGAGGAAAGAGAAGAGGAAAACTGCATGTATCACAGGTTTAGGCATGAAAGTATGATGAGATACTGCAGAGGCTGACTAGTACGGAGCATGGGATTTTAGCTGTGTGTTTTGTGTGGTTGTGATGGGGGATAAGAGATGTTACTATTTTGTCTTTAAGGAGTGATAACTGAATTGTAAGGGCAAGCTGTTAAATGCTCAGAGAAGATTAAGAAAGGAGGAAGTACTGAAGCAATGTTGATGTTAACATTGCTCCTGTTTAACTGCATTAAAGATGGTATTACATACCAGTTGTCATTTGTCAAGGCAATCAAAGAACCATGCTTATAAAAGTCCAGTGCGTATGCATTGAGTGGCATGTGTCTTCCTTGATTATCATACTTCTTCAAATAAAGCAGAGGGCAGTTTGTGACATTAATTCCAAGGGAACGTAACACAGCCTAAAAAAAAGTGCTGAATAACTCTCGTGTTTTTGTAGGCTTGACACAATGGATGTAGCAACAACTTCAGACCTGCAGCTGGCAATTTCCATGTTTCTAATCCCGTGCTAATCAAAATATCTGCACAAGTACACAAAGGCTGTAGATACGAGATAGTTTGTGGAAGCCACTTACGCTGCTTTGGGACAAGCCATGAATAATTTATTCAGGCTGCTAGATTCCTCTTGAGTTTTAGATGGGGACTTTTCCATATGTATAGGTTATGTATTCGAATTCTCTTGCTGATATTTTAAATGTATCAAGCTTACACATGGCACATTTTAAGGCTGAAAGTCCATTTAAAATACCCAGTTGTAATAATTTGATTTTTATTTTTCTGTCATAATTATGAATTGCAGTAACTCCCTAATGCTATGAGGCACGTGTAGAAGAGCACAGCAAAATGCAAGCTGACAGCAAGCATACTGATTTATATTACAGTTTACCTCTAATTCACATAACATTAACATAATCGCTCAGCTTGTAGAGAAAGAAATGATCAATGCAATAATGCATGCCTTTACTAGACTCCTTGAAACTACTGTCTGACTTTTTTTGTTGTTGTTAAAGACATGGAGGAAAAGCTGGGAGTATGAGTAATTTACCCGAGAGACAAAAGAACAGAGAGAGGCCTTGCAAGAAAGCAAACTAGTTACTTCTACACCCATATGTTCTATGTTTCTTGCATTGTTATAATTTGGCGTTACTCAGTGCTGATTCATTTTTGAGACTTCAATTTATTTTTCCTAAAGAGCACAGCGTCCTCATGTTAGAGGCAAGAAGATGGTAATAAAATAGTTATTAAAGTGTAATAAAATTCTGCTCCTCAGGAGACAATAACTTACTTGATTAACGTTCTCCCCATGAAATAGATCATCATCAACCACTCCAGATAAACAAGCAAAAGGCGAGACAGCGGAGATGCGTTTGGTGTTGTCCATCAAGTAAGATGCTAGTTCAGAGCCATGCCATTTTTTAGATGTGAAATCTAGATGGAAAGTTTCAAATGCAACATAAGCTACAATTCAGAGGCTGCATTCCAGCAATGAATTGTAAAATGAGAAAGTTTCAGTGTGGTCAGATACTGTTAGGAAATGTAGTTCTATCTTCTAAGCTTAAATCCTTCATGATGTTTGTTTATTTTGTTCTTAAAAGCTTCTAAGCAATTGATAACAGAATTTAAGAAAAAGCTTTCTACTGATGAGGATAATTACATCTAAATTTCCTCCCTGTGTCACTTATGACTCCTTCTTGACTCAAAATAACTAAAATAGATAACAGCAAAAACAAAGAGAACACTACTGTTAGAAAACTTACTTTACTTCCTGGTTTTATTCTATCAAATGTTGAAGAAAAACAGCTTTTTCAACCTGCATTCACAGGTCTTAATAGCTAGAACTGCACTTAGTATAGTTTTTTTCCCCACATTAAAAATAATTCCCTTTGATACTTATTTCCTCTATAAATTAATAAAAGAATAGCAACTATGTTGATCCTTTTCCTGCACACAATTTCTACCATATACAATGTAATCTCTACATAAAAAGCAAAAGAGAAACTGTATCTCTTTACTAAAGTGTTGTCTGAATTCTCCATTTTTTTCTTTACAAAATAATTATCTTTCCTAATAAATTTCACAAATGATAACTGTGCATTTATTTTTTACTTCCTACCTGTCTGTGACAGTGGAAGTTTGTATTCTTGTTCCATATCTGCCAATCTGGCAGTGGTCAGAAGAAAATGAGCAAAGTTTTCCTCAACTTTGGTGTTGTATTCATTCACAGCATCTGCAAAGTCTTCGGGCAGATCTTCTAGAAAGACCTGAAATAACATGCAGTTGATTCCTTAATACAGGTAATTTCTCCAGAGGTGTTCATTCTACAGTGGTGCATATGTAAATTATTAGTACACATAATGTGAGTAGAAAAAAGACTACAGCTCCAAATTTTAACCAATTTGTCAGACAATCTATCTGCCTAGAATTCATGAATCTTTCTGTAAAATCAACATCAATTTCATGCAGAAAAGGGATTGAAAATAAGTAGTATAAAATTCCTAGAATTTTTACTCAGAGTACTCAGCTTTATTAAATAATGATGTTCGGCTAATTAATAGGGGACTTCTGGAGGGCTGCCTTTCCCAGCTGTAGTTTTGCATATCTCAGTGTTGAGCAGGTTCCGTACAAACGTGACGAACACTGATGCTTTGCTGCCATTAGTCACAGCAGTTCTGTAATCCCTGTTATGTGAGTAGCCACTTTTCAGAAATTAATGGCATTTTTCCTTGGACTAATTGCTGGAAACTGGATACACAAACATCTATCCTTCAAGATCTTGAGGGTTTGCACAGAAGAGACAACAGTAGCATGTTTCATTTTATGCTTCTACCCATGATGGGTTAACTCAGTGCATAGGTAACGTTAACGCTCATCCTGGTAATAATGTCCCACTTTTGGAAAAAGATAGCCCTGAGCCTGTGGCGTCATGTACTGCAGAGCATGCTGGTTTCCTTAGGGGTCATTGGTATGTGTCAGAAAAAGCTACAGCGTCTCAGACAAAGAAAAAACTCCCATAGAGTGAGAAGGATGTAAATTCCCATTTGGGGAAGAGATACCTGGGTTGTATTATATAAAGAAACACTGCAGCTTGTGGAGGACCCAACAACAGAGCAATCACTTATTTCTTGAATGTTGCTTGCAGAGAGCTCACGAAGGAGCACATTTATCTGAACAGACCACAGCCCACAGAGAGAACCCAAGCTGGAGCAAGGATGAACGGTGATGAGGAAGGAATGACAGAATAGTTAGGAACTGACCTCAACCCCCCCATTTCCTGTCCCTCTTGGGTCAGGGGGAGGTAGAGTAATCTAGATTGAAGGAGCGAAGGTGAACTTGGAAAAGTAGAGCAAGGAGGAGAAAGGTAATTTTTTTTGTTGTTTGTTTCTTACTACCCAAGCCTATTTTAATTGACAATAAAACAATTTCATTTTCTGCAAGCTAAAGCTGTTTTGCCCATAATGATAACTGCTAAGAAATCTCCCTGTTTTTGTCTTGACTAAAGAGCTTTTCCATCCTATATTCTCCCCATGTTCTGTTACAGAGGAGGAATTGGAGAGCAGCTGTGGTGGGCAGAAGCTGCTCACCCAAACCACCATACATCCAAATCAACAATAGTTTAATTGACGAATTTGAACAAATTCACAGAGGTGGTGCACAACATAAGTTACAGTAAAGAGCAATGTTTTCTCTACCTTGGACTGGTTAAATTTGTGTTTAAATGTCATTGAGCAGGCTGGAAGATATTTTCTCCCAAATAGGTTTGCTAGAATGAGCACCAGCTTTTCCAGGACATCTTCTGAAAAATCAGTTGAGCCTATGTCAAAACAGAAAGCACATAGGTTAATTATGAAAATTCACCCAAAAATTGTTTTGCTTAAACTAACTCCCATTCAGGAGTTTCCCTCCCAGCTGCCATAAGCAAAAGAGTTTATGCAAAACTATGCTGGATAAAAATCAACTCATTACACACAAAAAACTCCATTAGGTAATTAAACAACTTATGATACCCACAAATTGATACTGTGTTATTATGTGTACCTACACTGCATCTTATCTCAGTGCAGAAAGTGGATTTTGCTTATGTAACAAGACATTAGTAGTACTTCTATTACTTTGTTTATATCTGGAGCAGTCATCCATCTTATTTTCCACATGGCATTCAAAGCTCTCTGAAGACAATTATTAATTTTTCCAGAGCAAATGAACTTTTCTAATGCATAGCATTCTTTATCTCATAACATTTCACAAACAGTAAATTTAGGTTCACTGTGTTAACATCGCCATATGTGTGTGTTGGTTTTCTTAGAAATACCAGCACATGCAGAGTGTATACAGGCAGAGGCCAACATTACGGGGATGAAGGCTAGGCAAGCAGAAGTTAGCAGCAGCAAGAGGGCACATAGAACCTCAGAACTACTGGGGTTACAGAGCCTGCCGCAGGCTTAATGAAGATGCATAGAGTATTACTTACCTTCCTTAATTGGCTGGCACAGCTTGTGGAATAAACCTTTCACAAGAAAGCTCACTAAGACAAAATTTGAAGGTTCATGATAGTGTAAGTGTGTCACAAGTCCAGCAAATCCTATGGGGTTGCCTTCTTGATCCAAGTAGCCCTGTTTAATTTTAAAGCAAAGTACATTGTACACTTATTTCAGATTTTTCTCTTCAGTAGGAGTATCAGACTCCAGGTCCCACACACAAGAGCCACCCATCAGAGGCAGAGCAGAACCATTGGGATCCCACTGGGACCAGGGCTGGGATAACACATGGTTTGTAAATATAATCACATTATTGATGCCTCTTACTTCCTCTAGGCCTGGGCCATAAGCTGAAATGATGATAGGCCCCAAAAAATTCCAAAACTGTATCCATCAAATGGAAGCTATTACTATGAAAAGATACACCACTAATTTCCCTTATCAATGTGTGAGCACATAGACCACAAGACCACATAACATATATAGCTCAGAATTACCTCCAGACTTCAAGCACTCTAACTTAACCCATTTCCTTAAATTTATTTCTAGCAGAAAGAAATAATCTGTTGCTATGGAATATAAAATCACAGAATTGTAGGGATTGGAAAGGATCTCTGGAGACCATCAAGTCCAATCCCTCTGCTAAAGCAGGTTCCCTAGAGAGGTGGCACAGGAAAGCATCCAGGCAGGATTTTAACATCTCCAGAGAAGGAGACTTCACAACCTCTGTGGCAGTTTGTTCCAGTGCTCTATCACCCTCAAATGAAAGATGTTCTTCCTCAGTTCAGATGGAACTTCCTGTGTTCCCGTATGTGGCCGTTGCCCCTTGTCCTGTCACTGGGCACCACTGAAAAGCACCTTGCCCCATCCTCTTGACTCCCTCACTTCAGATGTTTATAAGCATTGATAAGATCCCCTCCCAGTTTTCTCCAGGCTGAGCAGTCCCAGGTCTCTCAGCCTTTCCTCTTGAGGCAGAATACGTAAATGAAAATATTATTCCTAAATGAAAGAGCACTAACACAAACAGAAGTTCTTAACATGTTTTGAGAATCTGTAGATTTAAGAAAAGCAAACCTGTGTTTACTGATCAACATTATCCAGAATGAATTAAAACCTACCTCTTTGATAAGAAACTGCAAAGAAAACATAAAATATATCTTTAAAATTTCAGCATATCTTTCTTTTTTGAATGACATCAGTGAGTGCTTCAACACTGACAATGCCTAAACAGGAAAAAAGAAATTAGAAATGCAAGGGAACATCTGTATTGTAACAAAAAAACAAATTTAAGAGACAGCACTTTGTTTCATCAATTGGTTTTCAGGATAGAAATGCCAGGCAGATTTTTTAATTTATCATTTATTCCAATTGAATGCCTAACTCCTGGAAGTACTTGTGAAAATGTCCATTCTCTGTCAGATGTCAGCATAAATTTAAAAAATACACACATTTGTAAATTGAATTGCATGAAATTTGTATACAGATCTATATGACAAGGATTTAAATACATATTTGCATCATTAAACTAAAACCATTATGTTATGAAATTATTCCTTACACTTTAATACCATTTTTAATATTTAACACAAGTTTACTGATTTATTTCACTATCATAAGAAGCTGATCCTACTTATGACTGAATTCTTTGAGTCCTTGAAAATGTCTGCATGCTGAAATGGATCTAGAGAAAACAGATCAGCTGGAGATGAGAGTTTCTGAATAATTACAAGTGGAAATTTATGAAAATTTGAAAATTGTGATCATGGATTGTTTATACTTAAATCACTACACTAAATGGCAAGAATACGACTGTTTTATTCCAGAGAGTTAGTATACAATTTTCTCATTGTTTCAATTGTGGTAGGATTTTGTAGCTCCCCTTTTCTGTGGAAAGATATGTTTACCTCTTTTCCTCAAACAAAGCTGGAAGATTTTCTGATTCTTGAAGTTTATGTAAATATTGTATAGAACAAAAGTCAGTGAAAATACCTTCATGATAATAGCTTTCTTTCTGTTGATAACATTTGTTGCAAAGAAAACGCACGAAAATGGACAGTGAAAAGATGATAGAAAAGGAGACAGGTACTAGAAGCAGAATAGCAGAGCATGAATGTTCCTTCAAGACAGATTACTCATTTTTGAAGCGTATAACTTTCTGCTCACATTAAGTAGATGTAGTTTAAATTAAATTAGAATTAAATTATACTAAGAATCATAGAATCATAGAAACACAAGGTTGGAAAGGACCTACAAGATCATCTAGTCCAACCGTCCTCCTATCACCATCCCTACCCACTAAGCTACTAAATCATATCCCTTAGCACCTCATCCAGATGCCTCTTGAACAGCACCAGGGATGGTGACTCCACCACCTCCCTAGGCAGGCCATTCCAGTGCCTGACCACTCTTTCAGAGAAAAAGTTTTTCCTCATATCCAGTCTAAATTTACCCTGGCGCAACTTGTGGCCATTCCCTCTCGTCCTGTCATTAGTTACCTGGGAGAAGAGGCCGACCCCCTCCTCACCACAACCTCCCTTCAGGAAGTTGTAGAGTGCGATGAGGTCTCCCCTGAGCCTCCTCTTCTCCAGACTAAACAATCCCAGCTCCCTCAGCCGCTCCTCATAAGACTTGTGCTCTAGACCCCTCACCAGTTTTGTTGCCCTTCTCTGAACACGTTCAAGGGCCTCAATGTCTTTCTTAAAAGAAAAAATAAAAAAAATAAAAGAAAAAATATTAAACCTTTGCTCTGGCATCCGCTTTGTCATCAGCCTTCGCAGCCAACAGCATGAGTCTCAGTATTAAGGAAATAGTCAGAGGAAACTGGCCTTTCAATTGAGGCACATTGGATTTGATAAGCCTTTCAACCTTGGGCAGTGGGATATCATAGAAGAACACATTTCCGATCATATCTTGTCCCCGTCTTCCAGCACGTCCTGACATCTGAGAATAAAGTATTTATACTGCTATTAAAATAACAGCATTATTAAAATTTTGGATAGAATATATCTAAGTTGTATATACTGCTACCTTCTATACAATCTTAAAGCATTTATGTGGAATTATTAAAGTGCTGTGAGCAAGATGTACTGTACCTCAAATACAGCTGGTTTTAAAATGTGGTTGTCATTTACAGTTTTTCAACACAATGCAATTTTGTTACAGAAAATAAACATTTGCAAGGGTACTTAAGTTGTTACTCTCGCACATCTTATTAATATTTACATTTTTTCAAGCTAAGTTATAATTTAACTTATACCTACACACCAGCTTCATTTTCAAGTCACATTTAGCTTTGAATTTTTTCTGGGGCAGGAGTCTCAGTATGGATGTAGAGCAAACTATTAATAATGAGTAGAGGCTCTACCTAAAGGTTCCTTCTCTTGCTTGAGTCATCCCTTCTTGGTCAGGTCCATTGTACCAGACTCATACTGGTACTTGCCCCTTGTACCACATGATATGACAAAGCTGGAGTCATATCATTTAGGTGCAGCAGAAGGGAGATGTACGTAGATCTGCCTACTGCACAGATCCACTCTTTGAGAGCTACCTGCCAGTTGATGCTCTCAGCTGTATCTGGCTGCTATGATCTTGAGCCGGAAGCAAGCTGATAGTTACTTCATGAAAGTACAGGCTTGAAAAGTAGCAGAAGAGCAAGAAATGGGCTACTGAAGAGTTTAAAGTCAGGGTACCCAATAAATTGTCACACAACCAGAGGCATTCTGCATTATTACATCTGCACAGAGTGCTGTGTTGCATTCCAAGACAGAATTAATCCAGTCAGCACTCTGTATTTTCCTCCCTACGTCCCTACTGAGTGTTCTTATAGCATTTTTTTCACACATTTGTTAAAAAAAAAAAAAATAGCTAGAACAAAAAAACTTTTGTCTGCACTGATTCCCATAGCTGAAAACCGAATTTATGCCCTTAATTTGCTGAGCAATTGCCATACTCTCATTGGTGAAATAAGTCTTTTGATTATGCACATTATTTGTGGGCTGTCAGTTCTGAAACATTAGTAAAAATCACGCTAGCTACAATTATTTTTCTTACCAAGGGAAACAGCTAAAGATCAGAACATACTCAGAAGTATACATAAAAGAAAAAAAAAGACATTTTGTGAATTTGTGCATGGTGACAACTACATGTGTACTGTTCTTGTAATATAAGTAGGTGTTCTATTTCCATACCTGTCTGTAATTTAGTGCATCCAAAAAGACAGAATCTTCAGCAAAGACTACAGATTTACATGGCATGTTGATTCCTAGAGCAAGTGTTGAAGTAGCAGTGACTACCTATAAAACATTGAACATAAATACATCTATGAAAAATTGCAACATCTAATTTTTTAAAAAAATCAATCACATCCACCTTACATCAACATTCAATACAATATATTGTACCACTGATGTACACTATACATTTTTAATTACATACATGGAGAAACAAAACTGAAAAAAATATGAAAAACTAATCTTGATTTATGAACCTTGATATATCCCAGCCTAAAAAGCATCTCCACTGTTTGTCTTTCCCTCATGGCCATAGATCCATGATGATATCCAATGCCCCTCTGTGCCAGCATTTGATGCAGATAGCCTCTTCTCTGAAACCTAAGTCGATAAAAAATCGTCCTCAAAGTCTACAAATAAAAAGAAATGTTAAGTATTAATCACAGCCAGGTGTTGTTAATGCAAATTAAAGTCTTAGCTATTGAAGTCCAAGCACTACAGAGAAATATAGCTGTGAACTTGAAGACCAAAGTTTTTACCTGGATGTGTATCACCAGTACCTTCATTATGTCCACACATCCAGGCTCTTCAGTACACTTCCATACACTCTCAGTTTTTTCACCTTTGCAACAAACGCCATTACAGCCCTAGTCTTCAAACCGCGCAGCTAGTTGCAGCCAGACACAACAAATTTGCACGTTCATGACTTCCCTACTCAAAGCACGGCCTCATGACCATGTACCTACCGCATGCCACTACGAGAACAAATTCCAAAGTAGCTACATGAAGCTGAAACTTTTGCTCCTGTTTATCACCCCTGCTTGGTACTACCACCTCACTCCAAAACAAAGTTTTGAGCTTCCCTTTGTCAAATTCAGAAATAGCACTACTTTGTTCTTCTTCAGTATTTTCTCAACTTCACCCTACAGTTAAGTTCCATTACTTCCAAAGTCCAAATTATTTCTTCACTGCCTTTACCCAGGTACAACTGTGGGAAGCAATGTTCTTTTGATGTTGGCTGACAAAAGCCTCAAAATGCCACTGGTATCTCATGTTCCCAGGATAGGGATCACTACAATTTTCAAGTTTGGTCCTAGTACACAGCGTTTTCCTCTCTTTTAAAGACATATCACAATAAGCAGAAAGCATTATCAAGGCACTTCATCCTATTTTTAGCATAGTTTCTCTGAGTTAAGAGCTATATATTATAATTATTTTTATTTTTTTAATTTAAAGAAAATTCATGAAGAGACAGTTATATGAACCACAGTCATTTTTCAGCAACATTGGACCAGAGGGGATCTCCTGAAACAAGGCCCATTCACTCAGTACTGTTGGAAAACACATCCTTCAATTCTCTTTCACAAATTATTCCTTAATTATTTGTATATACATTCATATTGGTGATAGCAATCTGCAGATTTTCAGTTCTTTTCTGAGATCTTCTTTCCTTAGAGGGCATAAGCACATTCATGACCATAGGAAATTTTGCTTTGTTGAAGCAATAATTTTTAAGGTCTAAAATAATTTATTACTCAGTATTTTGACAAGATATGAAAGGCTTAGAAAGGTATAGATAAACACAGAGAGGTGCCCCACAGCCTGTGCTGGTGGCTTAAAAAATATGAGTTTGAGACCTGAATCAACAAGTAACAGAACCACACTGCTGATACTTCATGGAAATGAACTAATCATCATACATCCAATGACTCCTACCAGATAGACAGGTCAACGTATTTTTATTCGGCAGAATGAAAAGTTCTCCATACATCTTAAAAATAAAGTTATCTAAGATTGAGACCTGCAATAAAATTCCGAGTTCACAATATTTCCTGAAGTCAGCAAGTACTGCTATGAAGTACAATTGCATCACTAGTTATATGCATTTTATGAATTTTTGCACAAATTTAAGCATTTTACACATGCAAATTCAGAAGTGTAATTATCAGTGGGTTACTTACATCTTCATCTATTGCTTTAGGATCAGCGTAAGTACACGCAGAAGGGATCACAGTAAGCTTTTTAAGTCTTTCCTGTAACTGTTGTTTCATAGTCGAAAGCATCACCATGTTTTCCATTTTACTAGGTCTCACCTTTTTGGTATCACTGTATAAAATATACAATCAAAAAGATTATTTCTGTAATTAACATATATATGTCTAATTTAATATATTCCTTGGGTTCTAAAAGTTGCAGATGTGTTCCCTTTTAAACTGTAGCCTCAAATATGTAGGTAGGTCTGTTAATGTAAATTTACTTCTAATGCTAACAGCTTCATTTCATCTTGGCTTGTATGCAAAAGAACAAATAATTCTGGGTGGAGCAGAGAGAAGAAATTATGGTGATACACAAAAATGAAGGAAGATGAAGACAGCAGCTATAAAGACCTTGTTTAGCAAATTAGTAAGGTAACACTACTGCACAGTAGAAAAGCTCAACACGATAGGGAAGCATGATCCATCTACTGCCAGGATGACATGGACTATGAGGATTTAGGGAAGAATTTGGAGAGGAGATGGAAATTAGAGGCAGACTTTCAAGCCACTTAAGTACGTGTCTAAATTTGTACTGGATTTTCAAGTTCTCACTCAATACTATTGAAGTCAGTCAAGTTCATTCTTTCATGGTGTTATGTCTGAGGAACGCACTGTAAATTGTCAGCACTAGGAGGGCAAGATAACTGTGCTTTATGTTCTAGACAAACCTGAAAGCCACATTTAATTGCCAGACACCTTTAAAAATCTACACCCTATGATCACAAAAGTCAAGAAAGTTGAAGGCTAAAGGGGAAGTAAATAAGGTATAATCCAAACAAAATGCTGACAAATTTTCTGCAATCAGGTGAACCGGCACTTCAGAGATCCACCACTGTAACCAGCCACGGTGGTTATGAATAAACTCTGAATATATTCATAATATATTCATAAATATATTCATAAGCTATGAATATGTTCTTTCACAGTGGCTGACCAAGCACTGGACTTCGATGCTTCCTTGTTTTTAAGAGATGCATGAGAAAAGTTAGTCTCGAGAAAGGGGAGCCCTGATATCTTGACATCATCTCAGTACTGGACTATTCTAAATTGACCAATCTCATTAACTCAAGTTTCTCTCTGATTCTCATGCTGTAGTGCCAGCATCAGCCACACTGGTATTTCCCTGCTGCCTGTCTATGCACTAGGTACTGCTAACTGATACCCATCATGCAGCTGCTCCTACTGCGGGGGTTGCTAAAGCACACAGAGGAGCAGAGACTACCATATTGCAACTGGATGAATTTGTTGCTCTACGGTATATTCCCCAGAAATAACTTACCACAAAATTTCACTCCCTCATAGTAAATAAGCTTTCTAATAATATACATAATACTTACATAGGCTCAAATTTCATCAGTGCTTTATTCACTTTTCTTAGTTTGTTCATTACATCTGCTTTTTCTGTCTCAATTTTAGGGTCCTGTTCTTTGTTTTGTTTTTCCAGCAAATTGAAGAAGACATTCCTGGCTGCACGTTCCACCGAATCTAAGCCAAATCTTAAAGTAAAATACACCAGTTAGGACAACTCTAGTAAAATTCTTTATTTTTAAGCATATGTAATGCTGTTACAAAAATACTCTGTGAGCCTTATTACCTGACTACTGTTAATTTCTATCATTAAAAGTGTATCTCAGTTTGATCCCCAAATCATAGTCCACCTTGACTTTCAAACTGCAATTATTTCAAAGCCGAGTGGTAATATATAAAATGGTTCTGGTGGTAAATTATCAATAGAAAGTATGCTCAATCCTACCTTTCCCCAAGATGAATATATGGACATAGATATAAAGCGCCTTAAATCATTTCAACCCTTCTCAACTAGCCAGTTGAAAATCAGGGTTTGTTTCTCTTGGTCTTCTACACAGCTGTTCTTCCTCACAGCTTTTTCAGCATTGAACTGTTAGAAGCTTAACTGGGATGAAGACTGTGCCAGCTTCACCCTCAGAAAGCATTAAGTTCTTGTTGCAGCTGAGCAGATTCTGTTAACTAACGCCATACAAAGTGTTAGCAACACCTGGCATGTGGTTGCACCCTAGTCCATTAGAATACTCGCAAGTCGTTCAAATCTGGCAGTCACCAAGAACAGGAGAAAAACTGAAGGACTTTATCCTCATACAGGCCAAACACAGATCTTAAGACTAGGGGCTAATTTCTTAAATGAACCTTTTCACTTCTTTATGGATAACAGAGCTCAATAACAATCATTTCCCATTTAGTCTAGATCTCTGTGAAGCCGAGACAGATCTCATTTTTTCAACCATATGAGTAACTACGTGGTGCCAGGGTATTTCTTCTCCTTGGTGGCTTTAAGGGGAGAAAAGACAACTTTAAGTACTGCTTTGACTACCGCCAAAGGCTGTGATAGCAGTTTGGCTTCTACAGCTCTGATATCTGCTCTCTCATGAGTCTGAGAATTCCACGCTGATACAATACCGTAATGGGTCACTCTTTTCCAACCTCTTTTATCAGTAGCTCAGGGAAAATAACTTACAAACAAAGCATAAATAATGATCTATTACTCCAAATCAGTATCTACTTCTTCTGAGGACTCCTCACCTCCCCTGTATCTGCCTCACAAGTTCTCAGGACTTGGACATAAAACTGGAGAGATTTTCTTTTAAATCCTGTTTGATGCTTGTCCCTTGTCTGACTACAACACTGGGGAGGTCTACAAAGTGCTGTTACACTACACCTGTGCCTTAAAACATCAAATAGATTTCTCTACTTCATACAGCAACATCACATCACTAGGTTATGCCTCCACATTCACTGGTCTACAATGTGTTCTCATCCCACCATTATCATTTGTTGGTTGTCTATTAAAGAGAGGATTCACTCTCTACACACAGCCCATTGTAAGAGCTGTATGTCACCAAAACTTTCTAAGGACTCATCGTTCCAGAGCAGATGAGAATAGTCATTTATCTATCTGTCCTGAGGAGAAGAACTTTGGAACTTCCTATGAAGTGCCTCAAAATGATGCTGTAGTTCATACAGCAGCTCTGAAATCACTTCCTGTATGAAGGAATTACATATATCTAAGCGTGCTTTTGAAATGTTGGCTTCAACTTGAAATCAGACATAATACTAATTTTCAACTAGACTGTCATTCAAAATATAAAAAGAAATAACATACCAGCATTTAGAGGTGTGCCATTGACCTGCATACTCACTTTTTCTTCCTTTCTAGAGCTCTTTCAGAGAAGCTTTTTTTTTTTTTTTAAATCAGAACAAACACGTAAGAAATGATATGGCAGCTAGTGTTCACCTCCTGACTACCAAAGTGTCCAATATAAGGAAAGGCAAGGCTTCATACTGAGACAAGAAAACTTTCTATCTTTATGTGATTGTTCATATGCATTATTACAACGAGGATATGCACTGGACAATTGTTTAATGATAAGTAGCTTGTCTCCATTATTAAGACCAGCATTAAGGTACATGCCTGCTTTACTAATATTAGCAATATCACTGGCAATAATGGTATCAGTAGGTTGTCTATATTCAGTGTTTTGTGAAATTACATCTCAGACACATGCAAAACAGGTTCATTGATCCATTTCTCTGGATAAAAGATGATGTTATTAGAGACTTCGCACCAAAATCATGGTAAATGACACATTCATAGGACCTCGTTCTGCCCTTTTCCCTATCAGGTCTGCACCTGCATGCATCATTTGCACCTCTAATTAAAGAGCACAAGTTTTACTTACTGTGCTAGGGCAAAGCAACAGAGAACTCAACTCTCATTTGAATGTGATTCAGCTTCTTATAATTTTCCTCAGATACCACTTAGGGATTCTAACCTTTCCACATAGTAATTAATCAATACCAGTTTTACTTCAGCTAAATCTTTAGTCACATAGAGATACACGGGTTGATAGAGCTTGTAAGCCTTTACTTTACATGCTTTAAAACCATAACAAAAACCATATACATGGTATTTACCAATTTTTCTGAATCTACTCAATGCACAAATAATATATACAACCTAAATACTTACATAAAAAATATGGCAGGCAATTTATCCATCTCATGCAATTTGTCAACAAAGCATGCAAACTTCTTCCACTTGTGCTGTTCTGAACAATCCACAGGTTGGGGTTTGAAGCGCTCCAGCAGTTCATTCACCTATCCAAACCATTATTATGGAGATTTTAATGGCAGAAACAACTTCTGGTTGGAAGCAAAGTTTCCTGTGACAGTTTCTATCAGTTCAGATTTTTTAAAATCGTGCAGAATTGCCTCATATGGTTTACAGACCTAAAAGGTCTGCAGAACATTAACTGACTTCAGAAAGAACTCAAAATGCAAATTGTTGTAACATTCTTATCTACCATCACTGTGGAAATAATAAAGCATCACTAACATACCAATTATGATATTTTTATATTTATGTGCCACATTTCAAGAAGATTGGTTTTTCCCAGATATTCTTTATTTTACACTTGTTTTTCATTCATCACCTCCTTACGCTCCTTTTCATGATACAATGCTACATAGTATCTAATCAAGGACTGATCTTTTGCCCATTGATTTAATTTCTGTCTTTCACATAGAAAGTATCTGTGGTCACACAGAAGTTTTCAAATGAGCAGTTAAAGTAGAATAAAATAGCAGAATAGTGATACAATATTGTCACTAATCACAGGAAGCACCTAGATGAATCAGAAACTGAAATCTCACATCAGTACCTGAAGTCTGATTCCCAGAGAAGCTTGTGAAAACACAACCTTGAAAAACCTTATTAAAATGCCACAAATAGTAGTGCTTATCTTTCAGCACAGCAGTAGTTAATAATTAGTTATAATAAGTAATAATTATGGGAGGAGAAGGTCCCATAGTTGTCTAATTGTATAATAATTACTATTGTGTAAAAATTATATTGCAGCTGTACATAATCTTTAAAAATTCACCCCTCTAACGACAGTTACCTTTTGTCTTTGGCCAGCTACAATCCAATAGCTTAGTTCTTTCTTCAGCTCTTGTTCATATTTCCTCACATCCATCTTTTTTATTACTACTTTATTCTTGAAACAGACAAACTCCTCAGGATCCAGCTCCTTGAAAACAACATCAGTATAGAACACTGTAGTACTTCGTTATCTATTTACTTTTATGCATCCTGTCTGCTTCTCCGTATACCCACCTGTGCCCTTGGCCACCCTTGCCAGACTTTTACCATTGTGTCATAGAGCTGGATGCTCTCTCTTGGAGACAGAGAAAGATCTGAAGGAATACCATAGTTCTCAATCTGCAAGGAGTTTAAACAAAGGAAAATAAAGTTATCAGTCTGCAATCATGATGGATTCCACATTGTTAAGCAATTGTAACAATTGATAAACAGTTTTGACACCAGCATTATGCTTACATGATTGACTGTTAATGCAGCACATGGGTGAAAATGTTCAATGACAAAATCACTGCCCGTTAGAGAACACACATACTTTTCCAAATCATTGTATCTTTCTTCATACAGGACTGTAAAGAGACAAAAATGTCACAATAGATTTGTTTGTTTTAAAAAAATACTCCTGCAAAAATTGTTTTTATATGTATATATATGTTTGTGTGCTTCAGTTCATGCAGTGTGATCAAGATTTCGCAGAAAGGGTACTAAATATATTTATTAGTTACAAAATATTCTGATACACACCTAGTCTAACACGGTATGATTTTTTCTGTTCTTTTACCGTAGATTTTACTTTACATTTTCTTGCAAAATTCTTTCCAGAGTTGGTAGAGCTTCCTTCTATTGTATTCTCAGCACGTTGCCAATACCTTTTCACGAACTGTAACCACCTTCAAGAGTAAAATGAAACTAAGTTGTAAAAAATACATTAAAGAAAATTTCTACAACTCTAATAGAGGAATTAATACATTCTGCTCTGTTCCTTCTATAGAATTTCCAGTCCCACTCTCACCATCTCAGTGCAACTTTCTCCAGTTTATCCCAGGGTGCAATTTATAAATGTGAAATAGCACCATCATATATATACATACAGTGCAGGTGTCTTCCTTGACTGATGACAGACAAATCTGCTTGTCAGGTTTTGGCAAATCAAATAGATGCAAAAGCCTCCTAAATTCCTCTGACCCGCTCACTTAAAGAATCTGAAGGAATAGGAATGCCTGTTCTCATTACAGAGAGTTAAGAGTTACAAAATTGTTTGATGTCAATTATACACAATTGCACACAATACATAAAAACATAACTCCAAATCTGTTGCCTCTCAACAGTAATTGACATCTGTCTAAAACAGTTCATATTCCATTTAAATATGTTCTTGTGAATAAAAAAAAATCCAAGCGTACTCAGTTAGGTGTTCTGGATTACTGATAGTAGCAGAGAGAGCCAAAAACGGACACCGAATTGTTACCAGCAGATGCTCCCAAACCTCTGCTCCAATTTCACCACCAAGACAATGGATCTATATTTTTGGGAAAAAGGATGAAAAAAATTGTTCCTTATCAAAGTGCACCAAAACAGGAGTTGTTTCACTAAAGTTTTGCTAAAAAGAAAAACTTTGGCAAGAACAGTACTGAATACTTCTTAGGACGTAGCAAATGACAATGAGATCCAAATGAAATGGCCAAATCTCTCTCCAAACTCCACTGGATAGTCTAAATTTCAATACTATATTCACTGCTTGTAGCCTAGATACTAACTGACATCATTAGCAATTAATTTGCTATACAAGAAAGAATCCAGTGCAAATTCAATTCAGCAAAATTAATCTTTTTTTTTTCCCCTCAAAAGATTGAGGAATATCTGATGATGAGAAAAGTGTATGATCCAAGCCTGGAATACATCCAGATTCCATTTTTACCACTAAAACTGCAGTGGTGGCTTTTAATTTTTCAGCTGACTGGCATGACAGAAATAAGTGAAATTCCTGCTAGCTTTGAGTGAACTCCACGTCCTCTTGAGGACTATCAGAGGTTTAAGTTCTTGCAGTAAAACACAAAGACTATCAGCTAACAAGAAAAAACAAGGCTGAAGTAATAGTTCTGAAAGTTGATTTTTGCCAACTATAATGTACGTACTGAAAATTTGAATTGTTGATATTTTTCCTTTTTTTTCTTTTTATAATTGATAACTATTGAAAATACACCTACCTCATCAAATATAACGTATTGTATCCTTTTGGTCCAATTCTGGCAACGAGGAGACAGGATCAAGATTTCAAAACATTGAGGCACGGTCACTAGTATCTAAAAACAAAGATTTGTGAAGCGTTATTTTAAAGTAAACTGGGTAAACAAATATAACAGGGTAGGCATTTGATTTCAAGATAACATAAAATTAATGAATGATTTCTCCTCACTCCTACCTCCAAGAAGGAGAACTCCAGGCCAGTCAACTTCACCTTGATCCCTGGGAAAGTGATGAAGCAACTAACCCTGGAAACCATTTCCAGGCACATGAAAGACGAGAAAGTCATCAGGAGTAGTAAGTGTGCATTCATCATGTTTCAAGAGGAAGTCATGCTTGACCAATCTAATATAATTCTATGATGAAATGTCTGGGCTAGAAGATGAGGAGAGAACAGTGAATATTGTCTATCTGGACTTCAGTAAGGCTTTTGACGCTGTCTCCCATAAGATGCTCATAGACAAGGGCCAGATGAGCAGACTGGCTGAACAACCAGGCCCAGAGGGATCAGTGGCACCAAGGCTAGTTGGAGGTCAGTAACTAGCAGTGTACCCAAGGGATCAGTATTGGGTCCAGTCCTGTTTAAGATCTTCATTAATGTTCTAGATGATGGAGCAGAATGTACTCTCAGCAAGTTTGCAGATGGCACAAAGCTGGGAGGAGAGGCTGATAAGATCATGCTTTTATCCAGAAGAACCTCAAAAGGAGTGCAGAAATGGACTGGCAAGAATCTCATGAAGTTCAACAAGGAAAAGGTCATAGCTCTTCACCTGGGGAAGAACAACTGCAGGCACCAGGACCTGCTGGGGGTCACCCAGCAGGAAAGAAGCTTTGCAGAAAAGGACTTCAGGATCTTGGTGGACACCAAGTTGAATGTGAGTCAGCAACGTGCTCTTCCAGAAAAGAAGGTAAACAGTATCCAGGGCTACATTAATCAAAATATTGCCTGCAGGTCAGAGTAGATGATCTTTATCACCTGCTCAGCACTGGTGAGGCCACACCTGGAGTGCTGGATCAAGTTCTGGGTTTCCCAGTACAGCAAGGCCATACATAGACTCAAGAGAGTCCAACAAGGAGACTAGGATGATTAGGGAACTAGGCCATCTCTCCTGTGAGGAAAGGCTGAGAGATCTGGGACTGTTTATCTTAAAGAGAAGGTTTAGAGAAGATTGCATCAACATATATGGATGTAAAGAGAGGATATAAAGACAACAGAAGCGGGCTCTTTTCGGTGGTGCCTACTGACAGGACGAGAGGCAATTGACACAAAGTAAAGCACTGGAAGCTCTGTCTGAAGTTTCCACTGTGGTGGTGACTGAGCACTAGAAGAAGCACTGCCACTTAACAATCCGCTGATGTCGTGAAAGTTTATAAATAGTAAGAGAAGTCACATAATCAAGAATGGAAAGAAAGAGCATCTCCTTCATTTGTCTGCGTTTACATCAGCTGTATGCTTGTGACCAAAGGATTTTAGTGGTTGTTCAATGACATGTCCTCTAAGGATGAAGAGGTAAGGTTGTTTATCACAGAATGAAGCTTTCTGGTGAACAGTACAGGTATGCTTAGATTTTTCCTGAACTTTGTATTTAGTAATAGCACAATTGTTATAATCACAATTAACATTTTCAGAAGACAGATGATAGATATACCTGAGAATTCATGACATCATTGCGATAATCTCGTGTGAAGACTCCACACATTGCCAATCCGTCTGGAAGTTTCTTGGTGAATCGACCGTACACAGTTCCCACCACTTGGTTTACAAGGGCCTAAAGTAAAGCAGGTCATTAACAAAACTAGATAGTGTGTGTCTAAATGCATATGACATTCTGAGACATCAAACTATCCAGTTTGGGCACTGATAACTAAACTATAATGTACTATGTAATGTATTATTAAGTCTAGATTGTCAACAGCATAAACTTTGAACAGATATGGTACTTGATGTTCAGTTATACACTCAAATACTTTCAAAGAATTTTAATGTTCTGTGAAGTGGGTTATATAGTACTAACTCTGCATTTTAATGATTTTAAAGCTGTTGAAAATAGATCACATTTCACTGTAGTTACAAGCACTTTAAACATCTCAAAGTCCTGAGGGCTGCAGGTATATTTCTGCACCCAGACATATTCAAATGAAAATATGAATTTGATGCCCAGTCTGAGTACAGCCATAACAGAAATTTATTTTACTTATAGAAAAAAACTCATAGAGATTACTATTGAATAATAGCACGTGTAATTCAGTATCCAAACTTTGCATAATTTAACATCAAAATAAGTTTAGAAAGAAACCAAAACATTGTGCCTCAGCTCTTAAGTCAATTTCTAACTATTAAGACAAAATTTACATTAAAAAACATACCACAACTGCCTAGAGTTCCACAAGTTTTCTCTTGAAGCATCTAAAGGTGAACTCAGTTGGAATAAAAATGATTTGCTTGGTCACTGTTCCGTTCTATTTAACCAACGTGCTACTTCTAGCACTTCTGTACATACTAGTGTTTCTGGCCTTAAAATAGCTGTATATATATATGATAAAAGTCAAAAAAAATTGTACACAAATACTTTGAAGATTTTTTTAACGTGCTTAATTATACATTTCTAACAAAAAAGACATACATCAACTGAATTTGTATAAGTTACCCCCAATGGTTTCAGAATCATACTGAAAAATATCATAGTCAGACATATAGATTATGTAGCAGGATGTAGCCTTACCTTTGTAGGAGCGACATACACAACTACTCCTTCATCACCCATTTTCAGAACTTTCTCCATGCAATAATATGATGCATACGTTTTTCCTGATGATGTGGGAGCAACAATCACTGCAGACTCATTATTATCTACAGCATCTAGAAGTTCTCGCTAAGAGAAGAGCAGTTATTTATATCAAAATGTCTCGTTAATAAGTTCTCACTGAGTAAACAAGCTCTTCCTGTGAAGAAGTCTCTTCTGTTTGCTTTATATACAGACTTCATATACAGATTTTAGACTTCTGGATGTCATAGTTAACCTACTTGTTTTATGAGTATTTTTTTCATCAAAATGCTAGTGGAAGAAATGAAACTACCAGTTCTGACTTGCCTGTTTCAATTACTCGTTCTGAGATATTGATAGAGTACAAAACTGAACATTTTCAGAATAAAAAATAAAACCAGTTATTTCAGCAGTGTTTAATTTAGATTTAAAAGCATTATTTTTTCTACAATGCAGTGTTTTTTCTTGCATTATAATAGTTACCTCAATACTGTGCAAATCTTTCTTCTGTTTTTAGCATACTTTATTAACCTGTTTTCTTCCCTACTACTGTCTTCTTTCATGCTCTCTCAAATAGGTCTGTGAAAGGATGAGAGGAAGGGTACTAAAAAGGAAAAAGAGATAATACTGTCTTCCCCTGTCAATATATGTGCCACATTCCAAGTATCATCTTGAGCAAGTGACTATTTTTCAGACGCGGTCACAAAAAGTGGCAAATTCAGCTGGCCTCCCCAGCCTACTAATAAAAAGACTTCAGCTAGACTTGCTATGCTTTAAACAGAAATGTTATTTCTCAGATCATACTATGGGTCATTCTTCAGGGACAAATAAGGAGAGGAACAACAGCCAGAGATTATCACCATCAAATATTACAGTGAACAGTGAAATGCCACAGATCTCATGGAATGCCTTGAGCCAAGATCTTAGTAGCAAAGTTCTCAGTGTAGAAATGACAGAGTACAGTCCAAAATTATTTACTGGATTTGTTAAACCGAGTGAAAAACTATTTTTAAGAAGTAGTGTAACAACATATATTTTTAAGTGAGGAAAAAAGGCAATTTCCAATAACTTTATACACAAATGGTTTGTGTCTCATTACCTGCCATGTGTCTGGTATGAAATGTTGCACTCGGGGATCTGGATCATTTCTCTCTTCTCTGAGCAAGTAATAGTCCAGGTATTGTAGCTGAAAGCGAGCTGGTCCCACCTCAATAGCATAGTTGCTTGTATTCTGATCATCACGTCCTTCCCTCATCTATAAGGTCATATTAAATTTTCAGTTGGTTTGAGACTTAGAAAGAGATTCAGAAAATGGCATGTCTTGTTCTCTGTGGAATTCTGAAAACTTTGAGAAATACACGAAGTGCAGGTGATTTAAAAATCATTACTTATCTGTTGTAGTCTTGTGTGGGAGTTATATCTGTTCAAAGGAGGCTACATTCTGTAAATAATGTCTTCAGTATCCATTGCTGTTGTTGATTTTGCTGTCAGAAAACTTAAAAATGGCTAGCAGGCAGAGCTTGGCTTCCTTGAGCTACTGGCGGCTACAGCCTTCTCATCTTATCTTTCTCCCTTCCTTTTTGGACCTGCCATGACCCTTTGTACAGTGAATCCAAGATGCAAAAAGAAACCCAATATAAAGACTGTGCTTCTAAATTTTTGTAAAGCATCACATTTTTGTGTTACACCTATATACCATATGCTAAAACATAATGAATTTTAATGTTCATGGACATGTCTGGTTGCACACCTGATACTGAAAGCTTTTTAGCGAAGTGTTACATGGTACAACACACAGCAGGAGGTCAGAAAATCACATTATATAGAGCTGATTCAAAAGCAGTGCCTCCTGTTTTATTATGTTGGCCCATGATGTCAGAGATGGATGTTGGTGGGATAGCAGCAGAGGTTGAACCTTCCCACCAATATCCCATTCCATGCTGTTTGTGTGTGACAGACGGCAGCAGAGGGGCACTCTGACACCATAGCATCTGACATGGAAGTGTGGATGGAGCAAAGGGGTGGCACTGAATTTCTAGATATGGAAAAACATGGCATCCAGTGACATTCATCCACACAGCTGGGAGGAGGCGGGGGGTGAGACAAAGGCTGTGTGGTGTTTGCAGGCCTGCCGGCTCAAACCACAACACCCTCTCTGAAGATATTCAGAAGTCACCTGGACACAGCTCTGAGTAACCTGTTCTAGATGCTTGAACAGGGGCATTGGACTCTATGACCTCCAGAGCTCCCTTCCAACCTCAACCACTCTCTGATTAAGATTTAATTGGTGCACCGAATACCCTTACAATAACTATGTGTCCAATGGAAATCATCATACATGAGTTGAATTCGCAGGGAAAAGGAAACAAATACTTTACATTTTCCAAGGGAAGAAAAAGTCTTACTAATCAATTCCTCTTAGTCCTGATCTTCAAAGGAGGACAGTAAAAGCCTTCCAGAAATGAAATTCTGAAAGTTCCTAACACTACTGCATTTGAAAAATGAGTCATTGAAGTGATACAGAGATGGAGAAGAGAAAGGTGCAGGGGGACCTCACAGCGTCCTTCCAGTATTTAAAAGGAGATTATAACCAGGAGGGGAACCAACTTTTTAAAAGGGTAGACAGTAATAGGACAAAGGGGAATGGTTTTAAGCTGAAGGAGGGAAGGTTTAGATTAGACATCAGGGGGAAATTCTTTACTGAGAGAGTGGTGAGGTGCTGGCACAGGCTGCCCAGTGAGGTTGTGGATGCCCCGTCCCTGTACGCGTTCAAGACCAGGTGGGTGGGGTCCTGGGCAACCTGGTCTAGTACCAGATCTGGAGGTTGGTGGCCCTGCCTGTGGCAGAGGAGTTGGAACCTGATGATTCTTGGGGTCCCTTCCAACCTGGGCCATTCTATAATTCTATGATTTTGGTATTATGCTTCATTGTAATCTTCTTTCATTTTGCTACTGACTTCATATTCTGAATGCTGTGAGCTATATCCCCCTCCTTTCACTCGAAATCCACTTTAACATCCCCTCTCCCCAGTAACAAAAAACCTTACGGATCCAGTTGCAGTAGAAATATTGCAGTCTACAAAGTTACCTGGCCAGACAGAGTACATGCCAAGTTCTCAAATCCAAGAAGTCGTAGATACCGGCTCAGTTTTTCTAAATGTGATTTCTCCAAGAGATCTTGATATTTTTCAAGGAGGATATGAATTCTCCTCATGACTTGGACTGCGTTGTTTAAATCTTTAGGCTTGTTGGCTTCCAA